>JZKD02S1674809.1:743465-756976 GCA_000966675.3 Picea glauca
CGACCCCTCAAATAACCTCTACAAATGATAAAACATACAAATAAGCCATCATGAGGCCACACGTGTGGTGACGTCAACCCTCCCAAGGGTGAAGGAGGGCCTTTCAAGGCCATATGTCATCATCCAAGGTGCAAGCAAGGTGGAAGAATGCCATGTCACATCAAATCATCATGTGGTGTCCATGTGGGAAACAAACCACATCATCTCCATCAAACCCTAGCACATGATGTCATCATCAAAACCCAATGTCCAAGGTGTAGGAGGCAACGTCCAAGGTGGAGAGAGGGCACATCTCATCTCTACATGGTGTCCAAGCTAAAACAAGTGCAACATCCTCCATCAAGTGGCTGGGTAAGGTGTGGGTGCATCGTCCAAAGTATGTGCTTCCTGCCTATATGTGTGCCATCATGACCATATCTATCAAATGCGAGTCCATCTATCCATCGTCCAAGGTTCAGAAGATGTTAGAGCCTGTGTTTGAATATGTCATGCATCAAATGGCTCAATGCTCTGCATCACATGTGCCATATCTACAAATAAATGCTTAACGTCCTAAGTGAAAGCAGGGGACGTCCTTCAAGAACCAAGTTAGGTGCATCCAAATTAAATCAAAGTTATGAAATCCAGTAAGACCAATGTTCACGAGGTATAAGAGTCCTTAGATCATATAAAGTAAGTTGTTACTTATCATAGAAGCCACATAAATAATTCATGTCAAGTATCCCCTTCAAACTTCACATTAGCTCAAGACTTTATGTAAGTTGACAAGTTTAGGTATGGGAGGACCATCATAAGACCCTATTAGGTGTGCCAACCAAAACATGAAAGAAAAGATCCAAGTAGAGGGATACGTCTTGAGGGAAGCATGAAAGAAAAAAACCCTTCAAGTGTAAGTGTGATGGTGAAATGTGTTGGGCTTACTTCACGACTTATGGAATCATTTGGTCCATTTCTATGAGCGCCTTTGTGGAGGGTACACTTGCTCTTGAGTTACCCCTTTCTAGGTGCTACGCTTTTCCAAACCACTTAATCTGCCTTTTATTTGTCCTTTCACTGATTTGCAAGTACCCTTTATATGGTTTCAAGCATTAACATTCATTGCTTTGGGACCGGGGCAAATGCAAAAGGGATAAAGCTCAAGTATGGACTGGTTTTTAGAATGTCCTTGCTATACCATTCTTTCTTTCTTTCATAGTATTCTTTCTTTATCATTTTTTACTAGCAGTTGCAATTAACCTTTGGGCCTTTAGCCCCTCTTCTCATGAGGGAATGAACCATGACCCATTATCGAAGTTTGGTACACTGTGACAGGCTACAGGATGGTAAGTGTTAAGTATGGCGGGAAACAGAACGTTACCCTTGTGAGGACCCCCAGTAATACCCCTTTTCCTAGGGGGTGACAACACAGGACTAGAGTACAAATGATGGCCACCAGGGTGGAACAAGGAAACAAACATAAATTCTTGAGCTTATGATTCATTATCCAACTTCAACCAATGATCCTCATTCACATGCCTAGTATATTAAGCACAACACTTCATATGACAAAAGGACTAATGTACCTCATGATGACGTTGGCTTACCATCTCCGAAAGACTATGCTGATTGGATGTGATGAGCTTTGCTGATCAAGAGTGAAAGAGGCATCTGAGAGGGGTTGCTGTGCTACCAAGAGTGGACATGCTAATCATCATCATTGTCAGGGATCACTATCTTCATTGGGGGTCATGAGACATGATCTCCTCTAGTTACCCCTAGGCATGGGGGGGTAACATGGCGCATAAAAACACTTGAAAGTGTTCATTTTGATGAGGTCGGAAAGATAGGAACCAAAAGTTTCTCAAGACAAGATGGAGGTGATGTAGATAATTCAAACTTAGGTGATGTAGATAATTCCAACTCAGGTAGATGACATGGATGTTTCATATGATTGTGATTTGAATTTATCTCCTAATTTTGAACCAAATTCCTTTGAAGAAGCCACTTCTCATGATGAATGGAAATGAGCCGTGCAAAAGGAATATGATGCTCTCATCAAGAATGGGATGTGGAAGTAGTTGGATCCTCCATTGGGAACCAAGCCAATCGATTGCAAGTGGGTTTTCAAGAACAAGTACAAATCATACGGCTCACTTGACAAGCACAAAGCAAGGCTTGCGGCGAAAGGATTTGCACAAAAAAAAGGTGTTGATTATGAGGAGACTTTTGCCCCCCACAACTAAATGGGCTGCCATACATACTCTATTTTCCATGGCAACACAAAATGGATGGAGAATTCATCAAATGGATGTGAAGACTGCTTTCTTGAATGGAGACTTGATAGAGAATGTTTTCATGTCACAACCAAAAGGTTTTGTTGGTAAGGGACAATAACAGAAAGTATGCAAGCTCATCAAATCCTTATATGGCCCTAAACAAGCACCACGAGCTTGGTGTGAAAAGCTAATTGGGCATCTTTTGAAATTGAATTTCATGCACTACAATCTTGATGATGCAACTTTGTTTGTCAAGAAAGTTGGCAAAACTGTTGTATATCTTGTAGTATATGTAGATGATCTGTCGACAACAGGGAACAATGAGAGCTATATTGCATCCATAAAGAAAGAGTTGAAGAAAGAATTTGAGATGACAGATTTGGGACATCTTCACTACTATTTTGGTATTGAGGTGATTCAAAATCCAAAGTACATATTCATCTCCCAGAAGAAGTACATTGGTGAATCGCTGAACAAGTTTGGCATGACTGAGTGTAATCCTATTTCGACTCCAATGGAACAGAATTTGAAGCTCACATCAAAGGAAGGGAATTTATTTGAGGATGCAACCAAGTATAGACAACTTGTTGGAAATCTTATCTACTTTACCACCACTAGACTAGATATTTCATTTGTTGTTGGAATCCTTTCGAGGTTCATGCAGAAACCTTGTGAAGGACATTGGTTTGTTGCAAAAAGAGTTCTAAAATACTTGAATGAAACTCAAGATTTTGGACTCAAGTACTCCAAGGTGAATGAATTCAACCTGATTGGATCTTCTGATTCAGACTTTGTTGGGGATAAGGAAAATGGAGTGTCAACTTTAGGCTATGAGTCTTGGATCAACAACTATCTCTTGGAGATCACACAAACAATCAGTTCCAGCTGATTCCACAACAAAGGTAGAATATGTGGTAGTTGTAGAAGCAATGAAGGAGATTGTGTGGCTTAGGAAAATAGTTGAAGATTTGTAGGTGAAACAAGTGAATTCTACTCCTCCTAGTTGACAATACTTCTGCAATCAAGTTGGCTAAGAATCCCAGATTCCATGATCGAACTAAGCACATCAACACAAAGTATCACCTGATTCAATATCATGTAGAGGCCAAAACTATTCACTTGAGACATTGTTCTACAAATGAGCAAATTGCGAACATCTTCTCCAAAGTGCTTGGAAGAGAAAATTTGAAAAGTTCAGAATGATGCTTGGACTCACAAACACCCCTTCGAATTAAGGGGGGGAATGTGAGACATGTAATCCTTGGGATTGCGTTACTTGTGTAACATTATTGTAAATATGAAGTGTCATAGGTGATAGGAAGAGTCACCTGTTGGGGAAGACCAATAGTCATTCATTTATATATTTATTGAGCTTCATGTTAATGAATTAATCAAGTGTGGAGTTATAGTTCTGCCCATACTTGGCTTGTCACTTTCACATAGTATTGGATGTGATTTTTTTAATAGGGTGTGCCTTCTCGGATTTGAACTCGAGTCCTTGTTACAACAAGTGCCCCAACTTGTATGTCTAAAAGGACATAAAAATGCAAAGAAACAAACATTTTAGCAGATGATGGCCTGGGATGACAGGTGACAAACAATTGGTAACATGCTTGGGTCTATACATCAGAGATGCATATTCTCCTAGACAATGCTTACTCTAGGGCTAGTTTGCCACAATTCCACCGATTACCTCCTCCTTTCCTCTAGCCTCAGGGATGGGGGGATGAAGCGTATTGGTGACACTGAGTTGGGTACTTCTAGGGACCTTCATCTTTGTTCTCTAGCTGGAATTACCCATGCTCCTTGTCATATTGGGCTAATGAATTATAGGAGGATCGAAATACAAAGAGACTTTCATTTTCTCAATGGTGCATTACTAGTTACCCATGATTTTATGTCGCAAGGTCTTGTCAGTATGGATCATTCTCCTGATGATATTATCCACATTGGGTAGATAGGTTTTCATTATTGGTTTAGAATCTTTAGATTATTAATAGGGCTTGCTTCCTTCTCTCTCGACCATAGTTTACTTTCATTCGAACATGGTTGTCTCTTCACTAGCTCCCTTACTTTCTACGACCCCCCGAGGGATAACCTTCTTGTAGGCCCAAGTTTGATATGTTGTTTCATTTATGGTCGGTGGTTTACTAGTTCTTCATTTCACTTAAGTGATTTTACTTCTCATCTTGCCGCAACCCCCCATCCCCCCTCTTAGATCACTTGTTCGATAGTTTTCAGACATGATATGCAGATTTCACACTTGAAGAATAACCCTAAAACCCTAGGTAACTTCAAATCTTGACACCTATGAAAACAACAATCTTTGAATAGAAAAATCTTTTTTCTTTCCAAGAAAAAAATCTTTATATTCCTTACACTAGACACAATCTACATAGGGATCCTTAGTTCTCTACTTTCACACTCCTTCAACTACTAGAATGCACAAACACATATTATAGAAATTAATAACAACAAAATACATAGGTTTGAACTCTCAATCACATCTATCTTCTATTGAATACATAAAGAAGAAAATACAATGCAATCACTGAAAACCAAAAACTTGCTAACCAACATAGTGGTGTGCTCGACATCTCCTTTATAGGATAGGAAGACACTAGGGTTTACAACAATGTAGCCTATCCTAAGTACCTAAGTTATGTCAATAAAACCCTAAACCTAATTCTAGCTTAGGGAAGTGCACCCTAGGCTTGCTTGAAATAATGTCTTCATTAGAACTCTCAACAAGGAGTAACAAGCATTGGCCAACTCATGTGCCTTTCCCTATAACTAGAAAAGCAACCACTAGTGTACCAAAAAAGCAAAATTCTAAATCCCTAAAGATAATAATGGATCTGTTGTAGTAAAACCAGAAATATACTAAGATTGGTGCATGTATGAGCCCTACACTCCTACATAATTGTGTCTCCTCCATACCCTTTTGTGCACATGAACTAAGACCAAACGCTGCCATAAATGCATTGTATAAATTTGCCTTCACTGTTGCGCCATATTGGAGTTGTGCAAACCTGCAATAAGTGTTCCCTTGTAGGAGAAAACTGTTTGAGTTAAATAAGGTAAAAAATCCAACACTCCCTCTTAGTGAGGAAAGCGTTCTCCACCAAACCCAATCTCTCCTTAAACATCTCAAACTTCCCCTTTGCCAGGAGCTTGGTCAAGATATTTGCAACTTGTGTATGAAGGAACATATTCAAGAACCATTGCTTCCCTTTGAACCATGTCCCTTAGAAAATGGTACCTAATGATAATGTGCTTGGAGCAGTCACAAAATATTGGATTCTCAGAGAGTCTGATACAACTTTGATGGTCATAGAAGACCATAGTAGGTTCCAACATCTCACATGTTGGCTCTGTTATTTGCTTGCGAAGTCTAATGGCTTCACAATTAGTAGTGCTAGTTGCCATGTTCTTTGCTTTTGCTGAACTTATTACCACTGATGCTTACTTCCTACTAAACCATGATATCATTGTTGAACCCAAATTGAAGCAACAACATGAGGTACTCTTCCTATCCCTTGCCCAGTCAGAATCAACAAACTTATGTAGCATCATCTCACCATATCGTGCATATCTCAGACCATAATGTACTATGCCCTTCAAGTATCAGAGCACATGTTTTGCAACCATCCAATGAATCTGTCTTGGCTCAACATATATTGGCTCAAAGTGTTCATTGTAAAAATATCTTAGGTATGGTATTAACAAGATGCCTGAAAGATCCAATCAATTATCTATACATCGAAGGATATACCAAATATGAATCCAAGTCAACATGGAACCTTAGGTTTGGTATCATTGGAGTGGCCATGTTGATGACTGTAGCTCAGACATGTATTTCCACAAGGGGTGTCTAACTTGTGGAAATCATCAATTAATGACTCCTATGCTTTTTGGGAGTTCATTTTATTAATTAATTAATAAAGCGAACGTCTTTTTATAAAGTGAGTTTAATTTAATAAAGTGCCTAAGTTTTGGCACTAGTGGCTTAAATTAAACGTGAGCCATTGATCTAATGGGTCAGTGAGATTTAATCTCGTTCATTGAGATTAGGGATTTGGACCAACTCAATGTTATAAAAAGACAACAAAGGGAAGAGTCAAGACGCATTGATTATTCACAATGAGTGAGTAATTTGACGAGGAGAAAACACGACAGCAACAACAACACACAGATTGAGGGCAACAAAGAACAGTTGCACGCAAACCAAGGCACCACACACAGGGTCGTACAATAGTTCTGTACAACAGTCGAGCAACATCAGATTAGCTACACATGTGCACTACATAAATTAATCAGAGCAACGGATCGACTATACAACAGACTCGTACAACTGTACGGATCCGTAACGGACAACCTCAACAGATCAGTTGCATGCAGATTGAGGCATTGTGATTAATCGGGTTTTCACTTTGTAGTGGGTTTGTGGTTTTCCTTCTCAGAGCCATTTTTTCGAGTACGAGAGCTCTTGTAAGTTTTGAAATTATTTGAATGATGAATTGATTTGAAGAGCATAAAAATACCATGTACTTGTGATTTGATTTTCTAGTTTTCCGTTGCATTAGATGGTTAAATAATTCCAGTAGTGTAATCTAGATTTGATCTAGTTTATCTAGGCACTGGTTTTAAGAAATTAACAGGCCAAAGGTTTGCAATCCATCATCTGAAATCTCTTTAGGATTTTAATTATGTACTTTCCTTGTCCAAGGAAAACTTGACTTGTACCTTGCCAGTGCCACACCTTTAGACCCAAGAAATGGTGCATCGATCCAACGTCCTTGATCTCGCACACATGGGTTTCTTGCCCATGCACCTCAAGCACTCTTCTTTTGATTAATGTGTTCTTCTTTCTCAATCACATTGTTGAGAAAGGCTATCTTTAGATCCATCTGATATAAAAGCCAACCAAAATTGATGCTCAAGACATAAAAATATTGATAAAAGTGGATATTATGGTAGCCGCGGGAGGTATTAACCTCTACGTGTAACCTTTGACGAGTCTAGAATATTTCGGGAAGCAAGAGAAACCCTAGAAAGTTAGGAAATAACCTTAGGAGACAAGTTGGCTCAAGATAATAATTTATATGAAATTATTGTCCTCTAGAAGTAGAAGTCGGTCCAGTTAGGTCACTTGGAGGATGATAAATAAGAGGGCGCTAGAGCTCATTTGTCACACTCACTCTCACAACTGCACAAGGACAAGTGGTGCGCATGATTGGAGGAGAGTTGCAACTGCTGCAGTAGTGACTTGGTCTTTGCTTATGGTTGAACTGTCTCTTTGGTTATGGTTGGACTTTCTGCTTGGTACGCTAGCTCTGGAGAGAGGTATGCTACCTTGGTTGACTATTGGTTCCAGGGTTTGCTTCTGGAATTATTTTATCTGTCAAGTTTAAGGTGCTCGGGGGTGACCCTTGTGCCTATGGTTGGGTGATAATATTGAGATATTGTCTATGGTGAAACGAGCACACCTTTTATTCTAACAGGTTATGGGCCCACACTATCTTCGGACAGTCTAACCACTGGAAGGTAGATTGGGAGGATTTGCTCAGTTGCTATTGTAGTTGCAGTCAGAGTTTTTGCTGCAGCAACGAAACCCTAACCCTCATGTTGAGGCACGTTAAGTGAAGCACTTGACCTAATTCCTGGATAACCTAGTGCGCCCTAGCCTAGCGCACCTCCTGGTACTCTCAGCAAGCCAAGACGTCAAGTTTGAGTTGTTGGTCAAAGTCAAAGGTTGACCAAGTAAAAAAAATCATGACTTACTCTACGAAGTCAGAAAACAAGTTAGAAGAGGTTTCTAACTTCAGAGCATGGAAGACAAGGATTGACCTCATCCTTGCCAAGAATAAAGTGTTGGATATCGTGAAAGGCAAGATCATGGAACCACAATTTGAAGCAAAAAAAGAGAAGGAACCTCAGAGTGTGGAAGTCATGAAGACAAAAGACTTAGCATGAAGAAAGTGTATGTTGTGCCCAAGAGAGATCTATTGAAAGGAACATTATGAGGTTTACCAATCCTCTAGCAGCTAAACCTGTGGTCCAACAAAGTCATTCTAAGGTTTATCGTCACAATTGGGTAACAAAGGTATGTACCTATACATGTTCTTTTTATTTGTATAATTAGCATGAGTGTGTTTGCAAGGAATGTACAAGGGATCTTGTCCAAAGCAGTGATCTTGGATTCAGTGCATTCAGAAGATCAACACTCTCTCCATAAAGCATATTGTTTTAAGTTTAAGGGACAGGTCGAAAAGGATACTTGCCCCAGGAGAAAAAACAATTCAAGTGGAACATTATCAAGACTCCAGGTTTGCATATCAAGTTTGACATCTTTATTATTGTCACTTAAGTGAGTATTGATAAGTATTTAGTAGCTTATACCAGTCAGTGTACTTATTTGCAAATATGAACTAACACCTACTCTAGGAGATATTTCTTGTTCTTGTTCTCAGACTAGATCCTCATAGTAATTCTACCAAAAAACTATCCTTCATATGAAAGATGTTGTATTGGAAACACTGTTGTTCTTGTTGTCTCAGGCAGGTTATTTCATGAAGGATATCATGAAGATGTCTTGTTCCAGGAAAGTACCCTTTTGAAATATGTTGACAATCCTTTGATGAACAATCTTTGCAGAAGTTGTCATAGAAGAAGTTTATAAGGATGACACAATGCTTGCAACAACTGCCAGATGGGCAACAATCATAACAAATAGAAATAAACTTAAAAAAACTCAGAGGAAGTCTGTAATTAAAAAGGAAACCGGAACAAGCTTGTGACACTTTGCAGAAAACAAAGAGAGATGTAGCAGATAGAAGCATGAACTCTCTCATATAGAGGGAATTGATTGCAGAATTCCAAAAACATGCAGTCTCAGAATAAAAACAAGGAAGTTCTAGATATTGCTCATTCATGCATGAAGCTAGGATTAGGAGGGAGCTAATCCCCAATGATACGATCCATTGAAGAATTCGTGAATACTATGAAGTATCTGTCCATGTTCTTCAGTGGAAGTAGTAGCCATGATAAGCAACATGTGTTCAGCTTGACTCTAGAAGAAGTCTTCTTCAAAAAGAAGCCTTGAATATCCTTGGTCGTCCATCTACATTTATGTTCCTATGACGAAAAGAAGTTGGAACCTTCAGAAAGGAAGGGCATAGAATCTATAGAAGATTCCATGCACTCCAACATTGAAGAGAAACACGAGGAATAACATGAAGATTCCAAGAAAGAAAGAAAAGTCGGAACAACCAATCGAACCAATTATTATACCAAGAATCATAAGATTACCGGCATGGTTTGAACCCACTAGAAGCAGTCAAGCAGAAAGAATGGTAGGAAGCTGTGATGAAGAACAATATATGTGAGAAATTTTGAAAAAGACTTATAAATGAAAGCATTGATAGATACAAGGCGAGATTCAAGACTAGAGGGTTCTCCCAGAAGGAGGGAGAAGACTATGATGACAACTTGTTCCAATAACCGGATATACCTCTACTTGAGCCATTATATATCTTGCAGTATCCAGGGGTTGGAGTTTATATCAGATGGATGTAAAGACTGTTCTTCTCAACAGAGTAATTGAAGAAGAAGCATAGGTAGAGCAACCTCAAGGTTTTGAGGTATACTAGAAAGAGACCCATGTATGCAGATGGAAGAAGACCTTGTATGAATTCAAGCAATTTGGTGCAGAGCCTCTCATGTACAGCGCAAGCGTGGTGAAAACTTCTTATGACAGAGGAAGTGTATTGAAATGGTTCTTCAGAAGTTCGGGATAATGGATTGCAAATCCATGGTAAACTCCCATGATGACAGATCTGAAGAAGTTGAGAGACTTTGATCGAGTAGACCCATCCTTGTATCGACAATTGAATGGCTCGTTGATGTATTTGGAGAATACTCAATTGGATATTTTCTTTGCTGTGAAAATAGTTCCAGGTGGAACCTAGCCATGAGAATTGAATAACTGCAAGGCATGCCTTGAAATGTCTTCATGGGACGTTTGAGTTATGATATACAACTGCATGGATTTATCAATTCTGATTGGGCAGGGAGTGCAGATAACAACAATTGCATGGATTTATTGATTCTGATTGGGCAGGGAGTGCAGATAACAGAAGAAGTGCTTCTTGGATATGTTTCAGTTTGAGCTTTGCCACGATATCATGGGCTAGCAGGAAACAGAAGTCTGTTGCACTCAACACTGCAGAAGCAGAGTATATTTCAGCTTGTGATGCTTGTACGGAAGCAGCGTGGCTCCGTAAGTTGGTTTCTGGACTGTTTGATTAGGGGTTGGATTCGATCGTGATATATTGTGATAACCAGAGCTGTGTTAAGCACTCAGAGAACCCAGTGTTCCATGAAAGGTCGAAGCACATTGAGAACAAATACTATTTTCTCTGTGATAAAGTCCAGAGGGGAGAAGTGGTTCTCCAGTATATCTCCACTGATGAGTAGATAACATATATTTTGGTAAAGCCTCTGTCCAAGATGAAAAGTTTGCATACTTAAGGGACAAGCTGGACTCGTGGAGATGACTTCCTTATTGGAAAAGGAAGTGATTACTCCCCAGGTTGGGAGGGAGCATTGATCTATTATTGATATATGGATAGTGACTTCCAGGTTGGAAGTCACTTTCCAGTCCGGAAAGTGGTCCAAGATTCTTGATCGACAGTCACTCCAGGTTGGGCAGTCACTTTCCAATTCGAAAAGTGGTCCAAGATTTCTGACAGTCAGTGATTTTCTAGTTCGGAAAATGGTCTAGAACAAACATTCATTTTCGTAACAAAAATGGTTCGATAGATAGTTGATGTACCATAGACAACGATTCCCCTTGTGGCCAGTGTGGGGGAATGGTCTAGGATAGTCATTCTCCTTGGTAGTCACTCTGAGAAGTGGTCAAGCAGAATGGTCCACCTCTCCGGGCAATCATTCTTTCGAAGTTCATAGTTGTGAGCAATTTCGAAGAATGGTCCGATATAGGAGGTTGGTGCAGGACAATGATTTCTGTAGGAAATGGTTTGGATAGTCATTCCCTAGGGTAGACTCATTCTTTCCAGGTTGCACTGTGATTAGTGCCGGAAGAATGGCCCAGTTAGGTTGAATGGTCCAGGTTCAACAATTAGCGACAATCATTCTCTAGGGCAGACTCATTCTCTCTAGGTTGCACTGTGATTAGTGCCGGAAGAATGGCCCGGTTAGGTTGAATGGTCCAGGTTTAGAAATCAGGGATAGTTATTCTTCTATGCTTGGGAAGAATAGTCCAAATAGCCCATGGTTGATGTTTAACCTTTTGAGGGCAGATGCTCTTCCAGATCTCATAGATGTGAGTGGAAGAATGGCCCAGATGACTCAGTTTGTATCATGACATTGTTGATGCAGGTTGATATCAGATGATATGATTGTTGTGGAGACTGTATGTCTCTCGACAGTAGTTGTATGCTACTGTAGTGGATGTGATCCACAGGTAGTGACTGTGTGTCACTGGTTAGTAGTAGTGTGCTACTAGGAGTGGTTGTGTACCACTGGATAGTATTTGTATACTACTATGAATAGACACAGTTGTGTTCTATTGGATGACATTGTTCTAATTGCCATGGAGACTATCTAGTTAGGTAGTGATGATGGTGCTCCTCATTTGATCATGAGATAGCCTATGTGGCTATGATGATGCTATCGGTTGAATGGTCTGTTTGTGCTCAAGACCATTGTCTTTAATAACTCCCTAGCTAGGAGGGAGTGTTGATATTATGGTAGCTGCAAGAGGTATTAACCTCTATGTGTAACCTTTGACGAGTCTAGAATATTTCGGGAAGCAAGAGAAACCCTAGAAGGTTAGGAAATAACCTTAGAAGACAAGTCGGCTCAAGATAATAATTTATATTAAATTATTATCCTCTAGAAGTAGAAGTCAACCCAGTTAGGTTACTTGGAGGACTATAAATAAGGGGGCGCTAGAGCTCATTTGTCACATTCACTCTCACAACTGCATAAGGACAAGTGGTGCGCATGACTAGAGTAGAGCTGCAGCTGGTGCAATAGTAACTTGGTCTTTGGTTATGGTTAGACTTTCTTTTTGGTTATGGTTGGACTTTATCTTTGGTTATGGTTTGAACTTTCTGCTTGGTACGCTAGCTCTGGAGAGAGGTACACTACCTTGGTTGGCTATTGGTTCTAGGGTTTGCTTCTGAAATTATTCTATCTGTCAAGGTTAAGGTGCTCGGGGGTGGCCTTTGTGCCTATGGTTGGGTGACAATATTGAGATATTGTCTATGGTGAAATGAGCACACCTTTTATTCTAACTAGAAGTATTCCTAGCAACTGTAGCAAAGGTCTTCTCATAGTCAACTCCCTCCCTTCGGGATAATTCTCTCTCTACAGATCAAGCCTTATACTTCTCTATGTTGCCATTAGCTACATGATTCACCTTGTATTGCCCCTTGGAATCTGTTGCCGCCTTATACACACCTGGGAGCCGTGGAAGAAATCTTCAATCCACTCGGTGTGTTATTGGGGGCAAGTGAGAGTTAAGGTGCTGTCACCTAATCCTCAACTCCTTTGTCTAGGCCAACTCCTAGCGAAGCCAAGGGGGGTAGTCCCTAACAAATATACCATGACTTGATCTAAGCTAAGTACAGAAGTGAAATCTAGGAGTTCATTATTCTTTTAAACCATCAACCATAAACTGATAAAACATGAAGTAAACATTCACTACGATATATAATCAAATGAGCATGTACTTGCATCAAAAGGATACTGAGAAACAATTGTTAGATGCAAGTTTCATTCAAATTAAATAGATAACCAAACTTGAAATGAAGCCTGTGGCTTTGCTGAATGTGAAAATTGAGAACGGTGCCTTAAAGTGAATCGTGGGCAATGTAGTTTGAGTGTTTTATTAGGATAAATTAATGTTCAGTTAATGAAATGGTTTGGGCCTCCTTGGAGGTTAACTCTTTGTTTGGAAACTTGTGGAGAGCTTTACCGAAACCTAATGGTCTCACCAGTAAAACTCACTCAAAGTGATGGATGTCCAAAACGGGTGGGAAGCCTGGTCCCGAGAGGGCTCGCCTTACTTCTCAGGTCACTTCAAGGCGTTTTCCCGCGCATTAAGTTAACTACTTTGGGGGTTGTCCTAATTAAACTCTCAACCCTGACCAACACATCGTGTATGAACTTACTCCCAGCAGATCGAGACTAACTAGCAACTGGAAGGGTCAGGAACCGCACTGTGAG
>JZKD02S1674809.1:760834-770874 GCA_000966675.3 Picea glauca
GGAGCTGAGGGGATGGTTTATTTCCAACTTGAAATTGCAAGAAAGTAAAGCTAATCTAGCAATTAGTGTTCTACTTTGCAAAAGGAAATCTAATCTAGATTGTTGTTTGATTTTAGTTTTAGAACTGAAATGAACCTGTTGGAATGCTCAAAACAAGAAAAAGACGAGAAACCAATCAAGAGGAAGATCTTGAAGCACAACACTCCCCCCGGGGGGAAAAACAAAGTGAAGCCTCCCTTGGCTCACTGATTTTATTACCACAGTTACAAGTGCTCTTTTAAGAGTCTTTAGGTCTCTTCAAGTGAGATTGGATCCTTATATATAGATCGTGAAACTTAAAGATTTCACTTTTTACAATGTTTAAGGAAATAGGACCACTTTGGGGGTCTTAGAGACTTCAAGTTCTTGGATTTTCGGTAGAATTTTCTCTTGTCCTTGCACCAACCTGCACAAAATCAGCGAACAAACAAGATGCAAATATGGTCAAAGACACTTTAAGAGTGCTTTGGGTTATTAGTTTATAAAACCAAAAAATTCTAAGTACAATTCTATGATAAACTAGTAAATTTATGAATTTAAACTAATTAGAAAAAACATTTTTCTTACTATTCTTTTCACTGTCCTAAAACATAAATATAAAGACAGTAAGCTTTGCTCAAATATGGAAATTAAACTCTTGGAAAACACCTATCTTTAGCCTTTAAAAAATTGCCAAAAGAAGTGGGACTAAAAATGAACTAAAGCAAGCTAGATCTAATTAAATCTTTCTTTAAAACTTGAGATCTAAACTACTTGCTTTGAAATACATAAAGTAAATGAGAAATTCACCCTTGGAAACCAACAATCCTTTTCCTTTATGTGTATTTAGAACAAGTAACCAAAGGATGTAGAATTTGATGAGAAAGAGAGGAAAAAAATGTTTGATTTCCTTGAAAGCCTTGGGCAATGGAGTCTCCTGTTTCGACGGAAAGTGGAGGGACTATGTTACTTCACCACAATTTTTGAAGAATGAGGGGGCAACAAGCTAGCTTAGCCACTCCTTCAAATGAAATATACTACACAACTTCAAACTTCTTGCAAAGAGGTTAACTGCATTGGTGTCATATAATTTATAAAATTTGAGAGCATGAGAATTAAACAAAATAAGCATGCACATCAAACTACCTAGCATATATAAGACAATAGAAACAAGAAGCAAACAAACTTCCTACTTCTATCCTATTGAGAGATAGCTCCCCTTACAAGGCCAAGATTCACCAAAAAATTACAAGAAATAATCAACAAAGCATATACCTCATATACACCATGCACATAGATGATCCACACACAATAGCTTTACATCGTTGAGTAGCCTCCAAAGCCTTTTTATTCAAATAGAAATGATATTACAGATTACAATAACAAACATCTCAACCCAAGCTCCAACTAGCTAACAAAGGGAGAGCATGCTCTTATTTATACAAGATTGGGTGGAGTTTCCAATGAGGAGGGCGCACCAAGTGAAGGAGGAGGGTGCACCAAGTGGTAGAGATTGGGCTGCCAAGTGTGGGATGAGGGCTGCCACCTCTCCCATATCCAAACACATGTTGATTTGAAAGATTTGGTCATACAAGGGCATGCCACCTCTCAAGTTGTGGGCTGCCACCTCAAGGGTGCGCCACCTCTCCAAGAGGGGCACACTTCCCAATGCACATGTGTTCAATACCAAATATTCCATAATCAATCAACCATCAATCATCTTGGGTTTGTCCCCTTTGACCATTACCTTGACTTTTGTGGTTTTATTTCAACTCAAACATGTCCCCACATGTTCCTTTATTTTTGCCCTTGTTGATTTTTTATTGATTTTATTTTACTTTTTGGGTTTTTTGAGAGTAAAATTAATTTTAAGTGATTAAAATCACTAATTTTACTCAAACAAGTGGGTACTTAGGTAATATGGGTGTTTTAGGTCCAAAAATGAGCATCTCCATGGCCTATTTAGTCCCCTAGTACCACTTTTTTAATGTATCTTTATTTTTTAATTAAAAATTGCCAAATTCTGCCAGGCTTGATACAACCTTTTCCATGGTGTCACACCTTTTCACCAACACACCTAAAACTTTTGCACTTCTTGCAAATTGGTTTTGCTACTGTTGCTGTTGCTGTTGCTTACCTTTCACTTTCTTCTTGTTGGGACACTAAGAAGCATAGCGGCCATGCTTGTTGCACTTAAAGCACTTGATATGGCTCAAATTCTTCCTCTGCTTGTTACAAAAGCTCGAGTTGTCATTCGTCTTTTGACCCTTCTTGGATCTTGCTTTCTTTCTTCCTTTCCTGACCTTCTCGATGAGGTCTAGGTTTTGTACATTCTCATAGCTTGCTAAAACTATCTATAATCTCATCTCCTCCTTGATAAAGACATCCCACATGCTTTTGAATGAAGGTAGATTCTCATGAGCAGATATACATTAGCACCCAAACCCATTAACATTGATCATAACTAGCTCATTATCTTCTACCTTGTAACCAAGTGTATCTAGTTGATCTCTCAACTCTGTTTTTCTTCACCAAATAGCTAGCTACTATATAATTCTTGCTCATACAAGTATTGGTTTGGTCATTGAGTGAAAGCATTCACCTGGAAATGCTTTCACTCTGGTACAAGGTGATCAGGGCAATAAGATTCTCTTTGGTTGTCTTCTTCTCTCTGATGTGAGGGATTAGATGATCATTCACCAAATCCAAAACGATTCATTTCACTTGACGATTTTTTATTGAGCTCGGCCAAATCCTTGGGATCTGTGTGAAGTACAACCTCCTGCTCCACAAGGTGCCACAGTTCATTCTGTAGCTTGCACTTCCGTGGAATAAAGTTGGAATCGCCCTCCAACATGTGACAATCTTGGATGTAAATTTTTCAAGCCTAGGTGACTGCTGTCCTATTTTTCTCTCATTAAATTGAGCTCGGCCAAATCCTTGGGATCTGTGTGAAGTACAACCTCCTGCTCCACAAGGTGCCACAGTTCATTCTGTAGCTTGCACTTCCGTGGAATAAAGTTGGAATCGCCCTCCAACATGTGACAATCTTGGATGTAAATTTTTCAAGCCTAGCTGACTGCTGTCCTATTTTTCTCTCATTAAATAACTCAAAACATAGGGAGAAAATTAAATTTCTGAACATTTCATCAATCACACAGTAACTGAAAAATGAACAGCGGAAGAAATAAAACACATACACAGGGATTTATTCTTCTAATCAGCTTTTCGTTCCATGATCAAAGCTTACTTGAACCAATAATAAAATCACCGCAAACAACAATGTACGGCCTGTGTAAGAGAGGGTACAGCGACAATAGTATGGACTGCTCTGTTTCTCCCTTTTCTGGACAACAAACCACTCTTTCTCTCCTCTCAATAAGCTACAACACACTCCAACAATTCATAGAAGACTGTGTACGTCCAGATCTGAAGGTGTACGACTTGTGCATAAGAAAAAAGACAGCCACAACAGTGGTACAAACTGCTGGTATATTGCTTGTCTCTTTAGCAATTTGCTCGTCTTCTCCTTGAATGTACTCTTCCTTCTTCCAACTCTCTTGCTCTCTTCTAATATGAGATTGACTTCTCCTATCTTGTCCTCTTTATGCTTTGAGAGAGAACTAATCTCCTTAATCCTCTCTTCCACCTATCTCAATCATGAGATGCACAACAAAGATTAAATCCTAATCTGTCACTAACATTCTAGAACTTCTAGAGCATTTCATTTAGATTCCTAAGATTAACCGACTTCAAAACATAAGACTCTCTTTTTCTTTTATTTTTCAAGTGAAATTACAAGATGGAATTATTTCTCACTTTTCTTAAGTGGCCACTGAAGAAATGTCTTGAACCACTTCTTGCATGTGCACATTGAACTTGTTCTGTAAGTTCCTGCTTGAGCTACATTTCTCAACATCAGAGACCGTTATTGGTCATGACCACAACTTTAAAAAAACAAACACGAAACATATCACCAATTGTGGATCAAATTTGCAACCCCTTACAGGTGTGGATGCCTTTCTTAGGCACAAAAATAACACTCCAGTCCCTAGAGCATCTAGGGCATTACGCCTGATAACCATTAATAAGTCCATATCTGCTTCACTTACTGAAGCTTGGGCATCCAATCCTCGAAACCCTCAGACAACTCTCTCTTACTGGTTGCAGTTCAATCCATACACAGATTCCTGGAAAGTTTCAGCAACACTCTCTCATCTCTTGGAGTTAGAGTTTGAAATTTGGATATGTTACAGAGGACTGTACATGCTTTTAAATTTAAGGGGCTAGTTCTGGGCATGCAACATTTGTTCTGGATTAGGCAGAGGACAACCAGATCTCATCTCAGTACGTTTTTTTTCGTAGCTACCTGCCATTATTGAAAAGAGTACATCTTAAATTTCATAAATACACATACATGTACTAGGCACTACTTTTTGACTGGGGTACATGGCAAATGGCATTCTTCTAATAAATCCTATTGATAGACCATTAGGGCAAGCATTTTGTCCAGTCAAGGCTCCCTCACTACTTTCTTCACCTTTGAAGGTGATGTTGGCCTTGGATGCCAGGAGATAAATCTTTCCGTTATAGAACTATTTTTTAGTGGATTTTGATTCTCATTTGTGAACAAGAATCTTAATCATTGAAAATTGTATAGCACTTCTACTTTTTCTTTGCAGTGGTATTATGTTTTCTTACATATTTGGTTTATGGCTTCTTGGCTTAGCATGACAACACATTACATGCTTGAAGTATTACAATGGTGTAACTTTGAGTCCCATGAATCAGTTTTGGTTATCCATCAGTATCGAGATAGTGTGCTTCTCTGTTTCAGAAGATTCAAAAGATGAACACACTACATAAAGGTTGGCTTTTCTGGATTACATTATGAAGTATTCGCTTCCTTGACGATTATTGTAGTCAGGGTTTTAGTGTCAAAATTTATGGCCTTTCCCAGGGTTTCAATCTCAGAAAGGAAAAACAAAGGACAAAAACACATTAATATCCTTGAATGACCAAAATGTTAAAATGGTTACAGGGGCCATAAATCACATCATATGCGATATATGGAGGAGTATGTAAAGCATTTTTGTATAGAGAGGATTGCTTGGTGCCACCCATTGAACATATGCCTTCACAGCTAGAATTAGTCTCTCGAGTCTTTCCTTTTCCTTGATTTCAACCTTTGGGTTGAATTTTGGAAACTGCAATTATTTTTTTTTATGTTTCAGGAATCTTGCAAGGGTGTTCTTTCCTTAGTTTGAATGGGTATGGAGTCTGGAAGTAGTACCATTGTTAGATATTGAGAGGATATGATCTCTCAAGTGCCACCAATTGACTGTTATGGTTGTGGTTGTAATTGTACTAATTTTTGGATCCAAATATATCTTTAATTATCATGCAGCCAACTTTTTTTAATTCTTGTCTGTTTTTTAACTGTATTGGGCAGGATAAATGGCGAAATATCAATGTTACTGCCCATGGATGGGGATCAAGGGAGAAAGCAAGATTGGCATTCAAAAAAAGCTCGCAGCTGGCAAAGCAAACTAGCAAGCACCTTGCACTTAGTACAATAACAAACGGCAGATCAAATGTTGCACTGGATGTTAGACCCTTGACAGCTGTAAATACATCTCTACCCAGTCCAGATACTCCCCGCTCTGATCCAAGGTCAGCAAATTATGATTAACTGGTTTGGTGCATGGATGTGGTGCTGCAAATTTTGATTTATAGGCAAAGAAAGGCTAATAAATGGATATCTATATTCCTATATGAACTCTCACTTATGTGGTTACCAATCTTGCTTTGATAAATGCTTGGACTTGGGTATTGCTGGCAATGCCCTAACTATAACATAGAAAAATTATCATTCGAGTAAAATGAAATTCATAAAAAATAGATTTAAAGGGATTATAAAAAAACTGCAGACAATGAAATCATAGATGTCAGCCAGCTGAAACTAATCTCAATATCTGTTGCTGCCACTGACATAGTTGCCCAAAAGTTTTTTTTCCAGGATATCTCTTCCCAGATGCACCTCTTGGATTCGATCATCAGTGCCACGTTCCTCTATGGTTTTGAGATCCGGGGACCGAGTTTGCGTTGGGCTGATTGGGCTAAAAGATAGAGAGAGTCTAGATGCCCCTGCTTAGGCAAGTAGACTACCCCCTGAGGCCATCTTTTGACTTGTTTGGTCCCTTCATAGGTTTCATATTTTTGAGGCCTCTGCCTCTGATAGAGATCAGTATCCCTATTTAGCACTTTGTTCTTCAGAGGCCATTTCTTCAGCGCCCCCCCCCCCAGTTGCACTTGATGTTGGTTCTCAGTGACTTTATTCTATGGCCATCTCTCTAGCCAATCTTTTCCCTTTTGGGTACTCCCTAAATGCACGATGTCAGCTTCTCTTGTCGAAGCAGGATTTGAATCGAGCAATTAGCGAGGACCTTTCTAGAGATTATATCCAGGTCACTTGGATTGTGCCTTCAGAGGGTCTTAGCCTGAAGATGGCCTTCTATTGTGACCACTTTTTGGAATTGAGGGATGGGCTTATCATTTGGCCACCATATACACACAGACATTGGATGCATGCCCTTACGATTCCCCTTGGTCAGTTTTGGGTGGGTTCCCATAGACTCCAGATTGAGAAATATCACATCTCGCTACTGGCCAAGGTTTGCCAATTATGCCACTTATAAGAACCAGAGATTAAGGGCACCTCATTTTGCGATGCTACATGTAATATGAGATTAGAGGGAGATATTATCTATTTCAGGATTCAAGGAGCTCCCTTTCCATATTTTTTTGCTACCCCGACTAGAGATGCCTTGATCTCTTCATGAGAGAAATATTTGGACATAGATCTCAGTCCATACATGTCTTTCCCTAGACAAAGACTTTCGAGAGGATTGCATCTTAATTCTCAGTTGTCTTGTCTAATTCGGGCAACAAGTGACAGACAAAGATCCATGATATTTCATATTTGAGACCAATGTGACCTCGGGTTTCCTCTTGCCTCTCTTTGGAGGTCGATTAACTACAAGGCAGTGTTGTTCCAGGACATAGGATGTACATTTCCATATCAACAAACAGATCAACACTAGGCGACTTTATAGTCGAGCTCCCCTAGTCCAACACTCTAGTCCTTAGGTTTGTTTGAGCAGCCTGGGTTCCATCTAGAGATTCTTCCCCACGACCTTTGATGTTAAGAGAGTTGGGCTCCTTCACTCATGTGTTTCCCCTAGGATCATGCAACCATGTCCTCGCAGCCCCGACCACTCCTCAGAAAATATCATCCGTCAGTGCATTGGCCTTTTCACAGTTTTGATGACTCCGATGAGGAGCTTGTATGGCAATCTCTTTGGTTGTCCTAAGCAGTCAATGCCAGCTCTAGTAGGCCTTGACATCCTCGCTTCTGTGCGGAAAAAATATGCATCAGTTTCTAACATCTTTCTTGCACTTGCACCTTATTTATATTTTCTCTTAGCTAGACATTTAGCTTTTAGTTAGACACAGTGCTTTATCTTTTCCTGCTTTTAGGATCGATCTAGGAGATGCTTTCACACTCCCACTTTGTAGCTACACTGGATGTGCTTGTTTAGTCCCATGTACCTACCGATGTGGTCATTTGTTGGACATTAATTAAATTACCTTATCTTTTATCTACCTGTTACTGCTCAAACTCTCGCTAAGGGAAAGTTCCGCCCTGTGAGGGAGAGCTTGAGGCAATGGATAGGCAAGCCACCCACTGTCACCTTAGTTGCCTTGCCTCTACATTTTAAGGCTAGGGTTTCTAACCTAAGGAGGGTTTTCCTAGGGGGGCCAAAACTAAGTCCTATTGTTGTATCTGAAAGGGGAGGTTTAGGACTTGGTTTGACTTCGAGTTTCTATCTTCCCTTAAAGGTATAACACTTTGAGTAGAGAGAGAGAGCCAGAAACATTAATCAATGATGAGGTCAAAGTAAATACGATTTAATCAACAATGCTCAAATAAGAGGTGCTTGGAACATAAGATGTGTGGAATGAATCAAAGAAATTGTATCATCTACCACATGTCATTCATCATATACCATTCACAAGTTTATGCCAATATTTAACCAACAAAAGAAGGCAGATTATGTGGGCAGATTAAGTTCTGAGTGCAAGCATGCAATGATCAAATGAACTTAGACCATGAAGTGTATCACTAGGACAGCAAGATAATGTTTTATCCAATGAGAGTGTTCAAAACATCGATAACCCAATACAACATCAGTGATATATTATATCATTCAATCCATAGATCAATATCCAAACATTGCAGTTATGTGGACCATTAAATACTTTAAACAATGACACGAAAATCAATGAATGTGACCAAGCAAAGAGGTATCTGAACTGTGTATGGGACAGCAATTAAAGTACACCAGCAATGACATGTTATGCCATTCCAACAGCAATAATTTGATGAGCAGATTGCAACATTCAGACTATGAGTCCATAGATCTAAGACAGCATTAAATGAAAATTCATACCATCAAAAGATACATAAGCAAATGAGGGCATGTCTGTATAGAAGAGTGATGTATCATTAACCTCAATTCTGCAGTTCCTAAACAGTGAAATTGCCCTGTCAACAGTAGTAAGAGAATGGTAACATGTTAGCTCTTAGTGAAATTGTTGTGACATTTCATGCACTGATTTGATCCCCGGGACTATTTAAAGCACAGACACCCCACGTTGCAAAGAAGGAAGGTTACACCATCATTAAATGTGTAATCTTTGAACAGTGAGTTAAACCCCTTTGAACAGCAAATAAAATGTGATGTTTTGCTACTTAGGAAGGGTCGTTGTACCTCTTAATGCATTGATCTGTTCCTTGAGACAGTCTAGAACAAGGATCACTCAAAACGTTTGCAAAGAAATCAACACTTAATGAAGTAGTAACTCTGCAGTTTTTTGGACAGTCAAGAAACCTTTGCACAATGATCAAATAGGTGTGACGTTTTGCCTTTTGACGGAGGTCATTGGACCCCTTTAAGTATCGATTGGTTGCTGGAGATGATATGGAATAAGCATACACTCAAACGTTGTTAACACAAGGCTTCTACCCTTACAAGCATACAAACTTGAATCTCTGGAGTCTTTAATGAATTTAAACCCTTGGACAGTTATTAAAAGAGTAATGATCAGCATCTAGTTGAGGTCGTTGGACTTCTCAAGGCATCGTTTAGTTGCTTGAGATAGTTTAGAGCATGATCCATTCACAACATTGCACAAGAATGGTTGGTTCAACAACTTAATCAGACCTCAAATCAAGCATATATTCAGCAGCAAGAAATCAAACTCACAAGACACTTCGACTTTGCTAGTTATGATTCATTTAGTTCAATTGTTCCAAGCAACTAGTCAAGGCATCCCTTAATAATATTCAACATTTCAAGAACACCTCAAACGTGTGAGCGTTAGATCTGATTGCACAGAGAGTAGCGAGGTGCTCTACAACTCAGTATGGGGGAGATGTTGAGTCGTTAGCGTTATGTTATGTTAGATAATGCTACATTAAAAAAAAATTAAAGTCTGCTCAATTAAGAAAAAATTAACAATAATAAAAATAAAGTCGACTCAATTATAGAAAACAATTACACGCAGTTTGTAAAACTTGACATGGAATGAAATAATAAAAAAAAAATTTACACGTTAAGAAATTGTATCCCTCTCGGTGCTTGATAGATCCGGGTTTAAGATGGATCTATGTTGGTGGTAATAGCAATGAGAACTAGATCGAACCCTTGTTAAATGTTAACATCAAGTAATATCCTTTGAAAATACATTATCATTAATAAGATCCAAACAATAAGATGTATCATTGAAGCCCAAGCAATATAGACAAAAAGTAAAACGATATAAACCCTAGATTGCAAACAAAAAATAGAAAAGGAAACGAGAAGAACTATCTCCAAACCCAAGGCTTCACCCATTTTGATCTTCCAGAATCCAAAGTGTGAAATTTAATGACAAAATCAGCATGCGCTAACTTCTGT
>JZKD02S1674809.1:792115-808625 GCA_000966675.3 Picea glauca
TTCTCTTTTCATATTTATGTGGAAATGCATTTATTTGATGTTGTTGATGCTTTAGATATTTAAAAAATTGAAAAAAATGAATATTTTTGTATTTTTTTCATTCTTATGACATTTTTCGATATTTTCTCCGATTTTGCCGAAATTTTCGTTTTTGGACCCTCGACGATATTTTGCCGTTGCCAATGTTGGTAACACTGGTACCTGTCCACTAGGCAAAGTCCTGCAGCAACAACAAGTACGCCCTCCAGGGGTTCATATGTCATAGGGATCATAACATGTTAGAAAAGTAGGTGTGCTCGTTTAACCATAGACAATATATCAATATTGTCACCCAACCATAGGTCGAAGCCACCCTCGAGCACCTTAAACTTGATAGAGAATAATTTTGGAAGCAAACCCTAGGCCTAATAGCCAATCAATGTAGCGTACCTCTCTTTAGAGCTAGCACACAAGGAAGAAAGTCCAAACCATAACCAAGAGAAAGTCCAAGCCTAAAAACAAAAATACAAGTTGCAGTAGCTGCAACTGCAACTACTCTCCAGACTTGCGCACTTACTAAATTTCTGCAGTGCACACTAGATTTCTGCAGTTGTGAGCTGTGTATGTACAAATGAGCTCTGGCATCTTGTATTTATACTTCTCTTTCTTAGCTGTCTGGGTCGACTTCTCTTTCTGGAGGCTAAATACTCAATATTAAATTATTTTCTTTAGCCGACTTGTCTTCTAGGGTTATATCCAATACTTTAGGGTTTCTTCTTGCTTCTCGGAATATTCTATTCTTGTCAAGGTTACACGTGGAGGTTAATACCTCCCGCAACTACCATAATATTAACAGTCCCTCCTAGCTAGGGAGGTATTGAAGGCAATGGTCTTGAGCACAAACATACCATTCAATCGGTAGCATCATCATAGCCACTCAGACTATCTCATGATTAAATCATGAACACCATCATCACTATTAGTATCTTCTGACAGCATCAACTGCATCATCTCTTTATGCCATACTCCATCTGAGTAATGATGTTGATGTTGAATAAGTCGCTCACTCCACAGAGTGATACAATAACTATTCTTCTAATCCGGACATGTCCTAGAAGAATAATTGTTCCAATAGATGTTGGAAGCACAAGGACTATTCTTTTAATCCGAACATATGTCCTGGAAGAATAACTGTCCTGGACCATACACTGACTATCCATCTAGCTGGTAATCATTTTCAACACTACTGATAGTCTTCATGGCAATCAGAACAATGCCATTCAATATAACACAACTGTGTCTATCCATAGTAGTACACAACTACTATCCAGTGGTACACAACCACACCAAGTAGCACACGACTACTTGATAAGTGACACATAGTCACAAACAGTGGAACACATCCAACACAGTGGCATGCAACTATTGTCCAGAGACATACAATCTCCATAGTGATCATAATCATATCATCTAATATCAACCTGTATAACAATATCATGATACAAATTGAGTCATCTGGGCCATTCTTCCACTCACATTTGTGAGATCTAGAAGAGCATCTGCCCTCAGAAGGTAAAACATCAACCATGGGCTATCTAGACTATTCCTCTCAAGCATAGAAGAATAACTGTCCTTGATTTTTGAGCTTGGACCATTCACCTAACTAGGCCATTCCTCCGACACTAATCATAGTGCAACCTGGAGAGAATGAGTCTGCACTAGGGAATGCATGTCCCTGATTGCTAAACCTGGACCATTCACCTAATTGGGCCATTCTTTCGGCACTAATCTTAGTGCAACCTGGAGAGAATGAGTCTGCCTTGACTGTCCAGACCATTTCTTGAGGAAATGACTGTCCTGCACCAACCTCCAAAACGGACAATTCTTCAAAACTGCTCACAATTGTGAACTTTGAAAGAATGACTGCCTGACGAGGCAAACCATTCTACTTGACCACTACTCAGAGTGACTGCCAAGAAGAATGATTGTCCTAGACCATTCCCCCATACTGGCCACAAGGGGAATCATTGTCTATGGTACATCAACAATCTATCGAACCATTTTCATTACAAAAATGACTGTTTGATCTGGACCATTTTCTGAACTGGCAAATGCCTGTCCGTCATAAATCTCAAACCACTTTTCGAACTGGAAATGAACTACTCATCCTGGACCTTTTTTTGAACTGAAAAATGACTGTCTGTAAATCAATAACACATCAGTGCTCTCTCCCAACCTGTGAGTAATCTCTTCCTTTTTCAATAAGGAAGTCGTCTCCACGAGCCCCAACTTGTTTCTTAAGTACTCAAACTTTTCATCTTGGACAGAGGCTTTACCAAAATATTTGCTATCTGCTTATCTGTGGAAATATATTGGAAAACCACTTCTCTTTTATGGACTTCATCACAAGGAATATAATGCTTGATCTCAATTTACTTTGGTCTGTCATGGAACACTGGTTTTCTCTGAAGGCTTCATATAGCTCTGATCATTACAATCTATCATGGTCGAGTTCAACACTTCTGTTTCCTGCTAGCTTATGACATCGTGGCAAAGCTCAAACTGAAACATATCCAAGTAGCACTTCTTCTGTCATCGTGAGAGTTTGCCATGGATTAACAATCCATCATCTCAAACTTCTGAGTAACTATTTTGATACGCTATCTCTGTTATAGAAAGTTTTCACCACGCTTCTGTTGTATATCAGGTTGTTTGAATCCATACAAAGTCTTCTTATATCTGCATACATGGGTCTCTTTTTGGTATAAGCTTCTTTCTCACTTGCTTTATTTGGGAAGAACAATCTTTTACATGTAAATTCCAATCCATGGATATTGGTGAGCTGTCGTTATAGTTTTTCTCCCTCCTTCTCGAAGAACCTCTTAATCTCGCAATGCTTCCATTCACAAGTCTTTTTCACATTTTCTTACATACATTGTTCTTTATCATAACTTTTATTTCTTCTGCTTGATTGCTTCTAGTGGGTTCAAACCAAGCTGGTAGTCTTGTGATTCTCGGTATAATAATTGACTGTTCTGGATTTTCTTTCTTTCTTGGAATCGTCATGTTCTTCCTCATGTTTCTCTTTAGCTCTTGGGTCCATGGAGTCTTCTATAGATTCCATGCCTTGAAGATTCCAACTTCTTTCTTTCATCAAAGGATCTTGGATGTAGATGGACAACTAAGGATACTTTAAGGCTTCTTTTCGAAGAAGACTTCTTCTAAACACGTGCTTCCTATTATGGCTACTACTTTCAATGGGAACATGGACATATACTTCATAATCCTCAATGCATCATATCATATAGGATTAGCTCCCTTCTAATCCTTGTTTCATGTATGAATGCATGCTCTTATTTTTGGAATTCTATAATCAGCTCCCTCTATCTAAGAGAGTCCATGTTTTCGTCTGCATCCTTATTGCCTTCTGCAAAGTGTCACAAGTCTTTTTCTAATTTCCTCTTGATTGTTGTGTTCTTTCTGTTTTAACTTCCTCTGGGTCTCTTCAAGTTTGATTTTGATTTCAGCTTATCTGCCTATTGTTACTCATATAATAGAGTCCACAGGAATTGTTACGAAGGATTGTCAACGTACTTCATCTTTTCAGATACTTCATCGTAATAGTAATCCTTATCTTGTTATTCTTGTCAACGTTTGCTTTCATCTTGTCAACGTACTTCATCGTAATAGTAATCCTTATCTTGTTATTCTTCCATAGGTGTTGTTTCATTGACCATCTTATCTTCTAAGAAATAGATATACATGAACTATGTAAACATGGTATGTACAAGGACTATGTTATAGAAGAATATTGTTACCTTGACTAGAAGAAGAAATCTGCTTCATCTTGTTTGACTTTCTTTGAGGGTTCCTTTTCTTCGGTAACTATTGCTTCATGTGTTTCCTTCCTTTTCTTTAACTCAAGACAATGATTCTTGTAGTGACCATATTTTCGACAGTTGAAACATTGTATTTTTGACATATCCTTCTTTTGATTTGGTTTCTTCCTTGAGTCAAACTTCTTCTTATTCCTGAATTTCTTGAACTTTGTTGTGTAGGCTTGATCATCATCTTTCCTTTGGAATTTCTCTTTTGCGCTAATCCTTGATTCTTCTTGTGTACAACAAGTCCAAAGTTCTTCAAATGTGAGATACTCCTTTCTTGTGTTCATGCTTGTGGCAAATGCATCCCATGTCTTGGGAAAGCCATTGAGTACTATATTTACTAGTTACTCCCATTGATACTCATGGCATTGATGTCATTGTCCTTGAACTTTTCCATATTTGCAATGTTCTGAGGTTCCTTCTCTTTTCCTTCTTCAAACTGTGGTTCCACGATCTTTCCTTTCATGATATCCAACATCCAACACTTTATTCTTGGCAAGGATGAGGTTAATCCTTGTCTTCCATGCTCTGAAGTTAGAAGCCCATTCTAACTTGTTTTTTGACTTCATAGAGTAAGTCATGACTGCTTTGACTCAAACTTGACGTCTTAGCTTGCTGAGAGTACCAGGAGGTGCGCTAGGTTAGGGCACACTAGGCTATCTAGAAATTAGGTCAATCTCTTCACTTAAGGTGCCTCAACAAGAGGGTTAGGGTTTCGTTGTTGCAGCAAAAAATTTGACTGCAACTGCAACTGTAACTAAGCAAATCCTCCCAATCTATCTTCCAACGGTTAGACTGTCCGAAGATAGTGTGGGCCCATAACTTGTGAGAAAAGTAGGTGTGCACGTTTAACCATAGACAATATAGCAATATTGTCACCCAACCATAGGTCGAAGCCACCCCCGAGCACCTTAACCTTGACAGAGAATAATTCTGGAAGCAAACCCTAGGCCTAATAGCCAATCAATGTAGCGTACCTCTCTCTTGAGTTAGCGCACGAGGTAGAAAGTCCAAACCATAACCAAGAGAAAATCCAAGCCTAAAAACGAAAATACAAGTTGCAGTAGCTGCAACTGCAGCTACTCTCCAGACTTGTGCACTTACTAAATTACTAGATTTTTGCAGTTGCGAGCTGTGTATGTACAAATGAGCTCTGGCATCCTGTATTTATACTGCTCTTTCTTAGTTGTCTGGGCCGACTTCTCTTTTTGGAGGCTAAAGACTCAATATTAAATTATTTTCTTTAGTCGACTTGTCTTCTAGGGTTATATACAATGCTTTAGGGTTTCTTCTTGCTTTCCGGAATATTCTATTCTTGTCAGGGTTACACGTGGAGGTTAATACCTCCCGCAGCTACCATAATATCAACAAAGGGCAACGTCCTTCTTTCTTCCTGGTGCAAGTCTCTAATGTCTCCCTGCCCCTGGCTGGGGTCACAACATCCATTTGTGGGCTTTTAGCCCCATGAAGGTCCGAGCTAATCATTCCCCCATGTGTACCTATCCACCGGGCAAGGTCCTGCAACAGCAACAAGTACGCCCTTCAGGGGTTCATAAGTCACAGGGATCATAACATGTAAAAACACCCAATAATCAAATTACCCAAACATGTGCATTCAACCCCCTTTTTACCCAGACAAATGCTCAATGACGTTATGCAATTTAACAAGTCAAGTTTGGAGAAGGTCTCAGGGTGTCCTATTGGGCTAATACTCCTTAAGTTTGGGGTGTTTCCCATGCGAGAACCAATCTAGGTCATGTAAGTGCATGTGAGGTGGTGTGGGGTAAGTGTTTGAGCATGTGGTGCAGTGATAACAGGGAAATGCAGATCTTACTTGGGAGTGCCTTTGTAGAGGGCGAGTTGCACCTTGTTATGGATGCCATTGTTTCCTAGCCCATTCATTGCCTTTTATTATTAGCTTTATTGCTTTTGATCTTTTTCTTTTATGTTTCAAGGTAAGAGTTGAGGGACACTGGCCTCGCTTGGTGACCAGAGGTGACAGCGTTATCCACGAACATTTCACGGAGATGAGAAGGCTGGCTCGTGATGAGACCCCCTTCCTCTTGGCTATACCACCAAGAGCTACTACCCTAGTTTGGTGACTAGATAGATGGTAGTGTCATACCACTACATGCCCATGGTCATAATGGACCAACTCATGATGAGATCTCCCATCCACCAACTAATACCTTGAGTGTTTATTTATCTTATGGGTCCTCTTTTCTTACTAAGAAGCTTTTTACTGCTTTCTCGGGAATCCTTGGGTGAAGCATCTCAAAGGTTTCATTTGGGCTTTTATCTCTTGCCAACTACTTTTACTCCCTGGGCCTTTAGCCCCTTTTTCCCACAAGGTAAGGTACAACCCTTCATAGTGTGGCAAACCCAATGCCCGAACAAAAGTAGGGGAAAATGAGAGGAGTAAAGATGGAAAGTGGTAAGTATGGAGGGAATGGACGACAACCTTTCATAGACCCACACAATGACAACCCATCCCAAAGGGAGATCAACTTGCTAGGGCATTATGTCACCCTTCCAGCTATGAACAGGTTAAAGAGCATAATTTCCAAGCAAACGATATGAAATGAAGGAGAATTCAGTGCAACATATTCAAGTGCTTCAATAATCAGAGTGACACATACCATGATACCCAGACTCATTACCTCATGGAGCAAGACTTACTGCTACTTCAGGACCAGGCTGGTGGGATGGATGCTGCTGCTGCTGATAGATGGGCCGCACCGAAGAAAAGAGGGGCCCTCCAGGGCCATGCTCAAGTTATCCGACTCTCGACACTCCATGTCTAGGACCTGTGGGCCTTGAGACATGATCTCCTTAGTTATCCCTAGGATAGGGGATAATAGGGAGATTGGTACGTGTCGTGAATGCTAACATAGTCTTGTTCATCCGGCTTGGGAGAGATGTAGATCTACATGTTTCCCTTTTTCTTTCACATTTTATGGTGCTCACGTCTTTTGAGGCATTTCTATGTTTGAGTTCACATATTTGGGGGTGGTGTTGCACTTCTGGCAATAATTCACCTTTTGGTGTGCCTTATACATATGATAATGCACTTTCTTACTTTGAATTGTACTTCGAGGCATTTCACATATCCCAAGCCATATGTTACATATTTGGAAGCATTTCACACAATGGAAGACTTTTAGGAGAGTGACATACATTACATGAAGACACTAGGCATCTTTTTGATATCCTAAGGGAAAGGTGGAACCACATTTTGAGGAGTGCTCCATCAAGTTGGTCCTTTATTGTTATTTTAATGTACATCATTGGAATATGAACTTCTTGAAGGGCACACCAAGGGAGGATACACTTGGTATGTACTTACACTTGTTCTTGCTTGTTTTTGGAGAGGAACACTCATTCTGGCACATTGTTCTATCAGATCATCATTGTAGGGGCACATATGTCCATGAGATTCACTTTGTAAGGAGTTTGTTAGCAGTGCACACCATCTCGAGGAGATATCTTTGACATAGTGCCTAGATTGCTACTAGATCAATGTTAGTAGGTGAAGAGAGGCTGGGACATTTCATAATTGTGGTGATGATAGAAAATCCGACCAATATTGAAAGAGTTATGGTGATTTCAAATTTGCCATAAACTCTAGTTGCGTTTGAAGTGCCCAACTTGAACGAGGTTTTGAAGCAATGCCCTAGCTTTAACGAAGACATATGGCATTCTTTTATCATCCCAAGGAGTGTTTCCCTAGCTTGAAAAACGTCCTCTTTGACTTGGCATCTATTATTATTTTATGAGGCTAGTTAAGGAGTGGTTATCTAAAAGGGAGCACTCAGCCTCTAAGGTCCTAGAGCAGCCCATTTATCCATAAGGAAAGCATCTTCAAGAGTTTGTTCTTGCTAAAAGAAGACAGGTGGCATTTTTAGACACTTCTCATAATATTTTATTAATATTTTTTGGAGAAAAGAAGGATCTAAGGCTCTCTAGACTTTTTAAATAATATTTTATTGTAAATTAGTTGAGGACAAAACGCAGAAAACACTATAAAAGGATGCGATCTTCTCATTTGCAAGTCAGAAGTTCAAGTGGAGAAAATGTCCCTTAAGAAGGCCAAGGGTATTGTAAATCTGCAGGTTAGAGGGAGGAAAGTCTTGGGTGAATTATGTTAACTTTTGCTAATCATATTGATGCTAGGGCTGCCACATCAAATACTGTTGGTATATATCTATCTTCAGATCTGTTACATACTTCTTGTGGACTGTTTGGATGCTAGAGAAGGATGTTTTGGAGAGGTATTCATGCCCTCCTTGTTGCTTGATGTAATCAATGTTTGTTAATGAAGATTAAGGCTGTTGCTGATCCCTTTGCTTTATTGATTGCATCATATGCTGGTTGGTTTTGAGCTGGTAAATGACTAAGCATCTTAATGGGCTTATCATATAGTTCTTTGCATCAATGTGGTTGAGTTAATTGGTGATGTTCATGTATAACACAACTTGCTGATTTCTCCCTCATATTACAAACTTCTTCATCAAGTAATGCTTTGACTCCATTTGCTCAAAGGACAAAGCACTCAGTCTTGCTTGTCTTCTCACCCTTTATTTAAAGAAGGTCATCAAACACACAGCTCATGAATCTCATTTTCAGATTTGTGCTAATGGACAGATTAGTGATTTGATCTTAGGGAAACCCTACCTGTGCTGGAGCACAGCCAGCTTAAAGTGAGAGAAGTGGCCACTGAGGTGACAGTGGGTGGTCCTTCTAAGTTGCCCTAGGGTCTGTACTTGGATAATTTGGATTTATCTTGTGTGCAGATCCAGGAGGTAATAAGTATGTTTTCCCAAGTTTTTGTTGACCTTGTTAATCAGTTGGTCCTTCAACCAAATGATTAGGATCTAAAATTTCCTTGATGGTTGATGATAGGCTTGCTTTGCAGTCTAACTCTTCTTTAAGAATTGGAGTTTTGATTGCTTTTAAACCAAAGATTTTCACCCAAAGAGCTTGGTTGGCACCCAAATTCAGTGTCCTCAAAATCTAAGGAAGCCTCTTTCAACTAGTTAGGGTAATGTTTTAGGTTTAAATCTCATTCTTCTATTATACTCTTCATGACAAGTTTTAACCCCTCCAATTGACTTTCTGACTTCTGCCCGATTAGTTGAGTCTTTCTTAATCTTCTCCATGTATATTATATTACGATCATAGTTTCTTAAAACTCTGATTCCTGCCGTCCAGGGATTCCAAACTTCTTCCAGAGAGATTGTCAGCTGTTCTTCATTGGTAATAAAACCAACTTGTACTAAAGTGCTTTATACAATTATGATCATGATGGTTACTACTTCTTGTAATTATGATGCTTTTTAAGAGCAAATAGCTATGGTCCAGTCTGAGAACTGGTGCTTTGTAAAAATATATTTAACACACGATTGTTTCAGTTTTACACTCTTCTTATATGTCAAATTAAGCGCCTACTTGCCCATATATAATTTTCTCCATGTATATTCCTTTTTAATGTTAGGCCCTTAAATGCTATTTTTTATTTTCAGTTTATAGATAGCAATGCAGGAAGAGATCAACTTGTCTCATACAAGACTTATAGGCATGATTGTTTACTCTTGTTGATCTGTTGATGATTGCTGCTTTTTTGTTTGCAGGTTTGATAATCTAGTTTTGGAAGCTATCTCTAGTTTGAAGGAACCCAAAGGATCCAACAAATCTACTATAGCGATGTATATCGAGGTACCTTTATTGTGAATTAGCAATCTGACAGTAACACAAATTTAAGGGTGTAATACAAAGATAAATCCAAGTTAATAGCCACAAACTTAAAAACAACTATGTTTGAACATTAAATATACTTTGAAGCATCCTTATATATGGAATGATATATTAAATGATGCAAAATTCACAATTTTGTTTTGAATGTTGCTTCTTGAAAACCCCCAACATCAAATGAAGAGAGTTAAATAAAAGTCAGTGAGGGAAACCACCTAAAATGTACACTAGCCATTTATTTTTGTAGTCAGGAAACCGATTACTTTTCTTGTTAAGTTGCTTCCACTAAAAACTGTTCTGCTTAATTTATTTTTATTGGGTTCCTGGAAAAGTGCTCTGCAAGTTTATTTTTGCATAATATTGCGTTTTTACAATATCAAATTTTCCACTTTTGGAATTTATTTATTCCCAAAGTTTCTACCTGCACTCAGAATGGGTGTTACGAATAATAACAAATTAATTTAGATACTAAAAGCTGTTCTGCAGCAATTATTTTGATTGGTTCCTCAAATGGTGTTCTGCAATTTTATTTCTATGCCATATTACATATTCACAATATTAAATATCTACTTTTGGAATTAGTTTATTCCCAAAGTTTTACCTGCACTCAGAACAGGTGATACAAATAATAACAAATTAATTTAGATATGCCATTCGGGTCATTACACAAGATTCACTGTGGGATCCATTGTCTTCATCAAGGATTTCTTGAGAAAGGGGTAATTAATTTTCATCTCTTATAGATATGGAACCTGCTATCTAGACTGAGCTCTGTGGGTTTTATATATGTTCTTGGTTTTTGTGCTCTCATAAGTTGGTTTGAATGGTTATAACCATGAGACTATCTCTCCCCTTTCCCAACTAGACACAGGTACTAACGTGTTGAATTTTGAAATTATCATAATAATGCTCTTAAACTGTTAGGAGTGATGGACTTCCTCGATCTAGGGCTTTCCCCAGGATTCATCCCAGGATCGCACAGCTAGGTCCCCTTGGCCCTGGTTACTTTCCTGATGACATTCTCAGACAGAGCATCAGCTCCTTCATGGTGATTGATGATTCGGTTGAGTAGCCCTCTTCTATCCCTCCTCTTTCGGCCTCAGTGTCTAGTTCCAGCACGCCTTGACATGTTCTTTCTGTTACTGGGCTTCTACATTCATTTTGTATCTGTTTTTTTAGCTATATACTTAGTTCTTCTTCTGTTTGATAGTGTAGTTATAGGAGCTGCTTAGGCACTCCCACTTTGTATTTACTGTTGATGTACTTTTTTAGTCCCATTGACCTATTCTTGTGTTCATTTGTTAGACATTTAATATAATGATCTTATCTTATCTATTAGTATGCTAGTTATTCAATATTTTGATCCCAAACAGCTTACTTCACCTGCCATGATCTCAGACATTTAGACATATAGCATTTGTGCTGACAGTTAACATCTAATACTCAGTATTTAATATTTGTTTTCATGTTAACTCCCTTTGCACACTTGTTACCCCTCATATTGCATGAGAGGTAAATTTGTGATTTTCATCACATGACAGGATTTTCAGGGTGACATATTGGGAATGCTGATGGACTGGAGATATACACCTAAAATTTTGACTGGGAGATAGTACTGTCCCTTGATTGGATGATGACTTGGTGAAGGAGAGGCAATTTGTCCTTAGTTGATTGTTGTGGTCTATGGCTTATCTTTTATTTTTCTTCACATTGCATGCCTTCGATTGATGAATCATTCTCTTGGTATATGTTTTGATGGTTATAAAGTGTGCCGCATTATCATGGTGTTACTTGGTATACTTGATCATCTAGAGGATATTACACTTTGATTCTTTCTAGTATGAAGATGATAGAAAGGGTTTCAGCCCCTATAGCACAGATGAAGTTTACACAGCAGTTGTTGGAAGCAGTATTTCACATCTAAGTCCAGACCTGTAATCCAGCATTTATGAAGTATTTGCTGAATTGAGCGTACCATGTCTTGTGGTTGTTTCAGCATGATGATGATATTACGGATCTCACTTGGACTGGTTGATGTCACATGGAGGTGGATTGATTAGCACACTTGCATTTGTTCACATAATTATTGATGTGTTGGAGGCCTCTTAGGAGATCTCCGTATATTTTGTTACACTTGTGTTGGAGTGCTCACCTCATTGGCAAAAATGTTGAAGCATTTTCACACTTGGTTACATTTTTGGAAATTGTTGAACATGGTAATAACCAGGCAAATTTGGCAAGCATGAAGATGAGATATTACAAGGTATGCTTGCTGTCTTGTTTCAGGCAGCCCTATTGTAAGTGAAGAAAACTCCTTTTGTCAATGAATTGGTGATAATGATTGAGGCCTAATTCTGTCCTAAAGAAGAGCCACCCGGCCCAGCAAATGGTAGGAATTACTGCCCTTATGATAGCGCTCTAAATCCAACAAGGACAGCATGTGATTTTTCTCCATAAATTGCAGTTCAAAATTCAAATCTCTCATTTGTTTTTTTCTCATGTCTAAGATCTTCCATGGTCAAATCTGGTTAGTCACACGTACATGTAGACCTGTTGGTGTCTATTGGAAGGCACGTTGTCTATGCTTTCAAACTGTAAGCCATCATTCCAGATCTTCAGCTATGATAGTATATTCATCGAGGCAGTATTATGCTTGTTGGCACATATCCAGATTTGCTGAGGCTAATTTTGAAGTCCTTATATCAAATGTTGAGGAGACAAGGTGCTGGTCGCAGATTCTACAGAGGTGAGAATTTCTAGATCTACAAGCCTGAACGTCCTTGCTGGAAACAGGAGTCAACATCACAGCTCTTGCTCGCAGATTTTCTAGAACTATCCTCTGGAGCCTATCAAAGATTCCTAGCATGTTGTTACCATCAAATGCAGTCATGAAATATCTAAAACAGAGATCAAGTTCTGAAGTCATAACCCTATTCCAATGCTATGTATTTCTATCAAATTGAGGGCAACATCATTGGAAAGTCCTGGTAGGATTGGTATTCTCTATTTCACACCTGTTTAGCACTCAAAATAGGCAGTGTACAGCACTGTTATGTGACCAGAAGGGTGTATCTCCATTAGGCTTGAAGAGGCATGGTCAAGGCCTAGTCTAGATAGGATAAGATGAGATAATTTTATTAATGTCCAACAAATGACCACAAAAGTAGGTCAATGGGACTGAATAAAAACAAGTATGAATACAATGTGGGAGTGCAAGCGCAACTCCAAGATAGTGCGAAAAATAACAGAAAGAAAGAAACCTACAGTAGTACAACCTTAAAACACATGTATATGACCGTGACCAAAGGTACGGTGATCCAAAATATAAGTGAGTATGTCCAAGATTGAAAGTCGACAACTCAAGAGTCTGCCAAGAGAGAGAGAGAGAGAGAGAGAGAGAGAGAGTGAGAGAGATATGAAGATGAGACTAATGATGTCAAGTCTCTCGGGTTTGATGGCCGAGGGTGAGGGGGGGTGAACTGGGCACTGGGTCGTTGTCAGAGTCCTCAGGAACCATCGAAGGGTCTGACTATATGATCCTAGGGGGGGATGTAGGAGGTCGAAAGAAAAGAACCCTGGATAGATCTTTGGCTGCTCCTTTGGATTTGGGAGGTAGTTTGTCGGACGTGAGGTACCCTACTCTAGATCTGTTTGGAGTTGATCCCTCTTAACTCTCTTAAAAAATTGGCATGTGTCTTATAAATACCTTCTCACATTGAGATGCCCATCATCTTGAGGGATTTTTGTGGCTTTTTCAAATGACATATGCACCTAAAAGGAGTAGAGCGCCCATATTTTAAGATAACTTGTTGATCAAGCTACCACATTGGCACACATACATTGCAGATCTTGAGAAGCTATTGCCTAGGGTGTTGTGTCACCTTCCTTGGGCGTTGCAATATGATGCATTGGGAGTTGTGACAAGTGCATTGGGTGTTGTTTTATTGCATCTACATGTGCCATTGGAGGAGATTGAGGGGGTGATTATGCATGTTCTATGGCTTCTCCCACATTCGTTAATTTAGAGAGTTTGTCCCATGCATTTGGTGGATATTGGGTTCTTTGTTGACTTAGCTCTTTATTCACGGTGTCTATTCTATGCAAGTCAACCCCCTTTTATGAGATCCACTTCACTTTGGGGCCAAATGTGCCATTGGATGGTTTTGTTGCACATCTTTTGAGGGTGGTTTCACTTGGGAGTTTGAGATTGGATGGATTGTGGCCCACTTTTCTTGGGCACTCCATCCTTTGAGGCTTCTTTGCACTTCTTTTCATGCTATTTTTTAAGGAAGTTCTACACTCTTTATGGTTGGTTCGCACGTGGGACACATCTCTTAAAGGGTGCACATATGGAGTGAGACTCACTTACTATTTTTGGAGGTTAGTATGTGGTCAATCCCTCATCTAAAGAAGGCACCCTACTCTCTAGCTATATTCTTGGAGACGGTTGCAACTAACTCCATTAATTTACTATTGTTTGACTTGTCTACTGGAGTTAGTCACTTGAGAGCTTCATTGTATTATTTTCCTTGGATATTTTATTGTAACCTCTTGGAGGAAATTGTAGATCTCAAGTAATCATTGCTACCATTTGTAAATAAGTTGTCGAGAGGGTTATTTTATTGTTATTCCTTTGAGGACTAATGGATCTAGGGAAACAAATACTTGTTTATTGTAAAGGGAGATAGAGTTGAAACCTATATATAAGGGTTTACTCTCTCCGTTTGTAAGGTGTGAGTGAAAGAGCTCCCAAGCTTTGGAATAAAATTGTTTCTATCTTTGTCTAAGATTTGTCGAATGTATGCACAACTTTGTTATATGTGGCAGATATTCTTGGTGCATATTAGTAGGTTTTTAGTGCAGGTTTGGATTGTCAAAGTCAATTTGGGCACCATAGAGGAGCAATGTTACTATGTTGGAAGAGGTAAACCCTCTTTGTCACTTTGCCATTAAAGAGAACGAACTTATTCCTATTATTTCTTAAAGAACGAAAGCATAGTTTAATTTCTTTGGGCAAGGCCACTCTCAGATCGATTTGGAAGTGGTCTTATTTTTAAGACCCTTTTCTTCTTATAATTTGTGATATTTAGTTTATCAAATCTAGTGATTTTTGGAACTTGTTTTAACAACCCAATGAACTCAATAGATCTTTTGAAGAATTACCCTCTAAAGTTGCATGCATGAATTCATGGCCCAAACAAAATAAGGTATTGGTCTTCCCTTTCATCCACAACCAAAAAATACAAAACATTTCCATTTCTTTTTTCTGTTTTCTAAGCTCTCTCTTGCTCCCATTTCTTACAACATCTCGAGCTTAGTTAACTATAGGGATTCCTGCCTAGGCTAGAATTCATCCTATTTAAAGAGAGAAATGAAGGCTATTGAGGTGACAATGGGTAGCTTGTCTAAGTTTCCCTTGGGGTCTCACAACTTGTGCTTAGGGACTTTTACACCAAGTGAAAACCTTGAAGAACTGTGGCATACATGCATTAAGTAACAAACTTTTTGAGTGTTCTTAGACTATTTTGTTGGTGTTGTGCTGTATTTGTTAAAACATGTCTGTATTATGCTATTAGGATGATAGAAAGTTGTGTTGCAATTTACATCTTATATTAACAATCTAGGGTTGATGAGTAATACATCAACAAGAGATGGCATATATGCCTCATCCTGCTACTTCTATGCTCAAAGCATTCAAATTATTCTTGTTCTTTTGAGAGCAGTCATACAAAAGATAACACAAAAAGCTCATTTGATTGCCACCTTCAACGTTTAATGTAGGACTCAAATATTTAGAGTGAGAAACAAATTAGCAAGCATAAAATGGCATATATCTGAGCATAAGTAGAAATGACAATGATTAATCCTTTAATATAAAAATGAGAGACTGGGCCAGTTAAAATCTTGAAGTACACAACAAACACTGGAAGAGTTGAATGTATTAGTAGGTTTTTTGTGTTAGATTGTGTCCCTATACAATCACAAAGTTGGAGACCACATTCTTATGAGTTGTCATCCTTATCTACTTACGAGGTGTTGTCATTATCCGTTGATGAATTGCTAGTGAGATCTAGATCTAGAGGTGGTCAAATACATGTACTATATATTGACATCATTGGATGAATACATGACTTGAGAATGACTTAAAGCGTTTTTTGCCATGTTTTTGTTTTGCTTTCTCTATTTCTTAATATGGTATCAGAGCTCTTATGGTCTTAAGGGCATGATATTATCAGGGTAGTTTTCCACGAAAGATTTGCAATTTTAAAGTTGATGATTGTGGATGGAAGAGCTCTTTAGTCTTAAGAGACTGATAACAGATCTATAGTAAGATTCACATGCAAAGCAAACGAATCTAGCTTCTGATATGTTATCCCCGATATCTAGGGATAACTAGGAGATCATGTCTCGAGGCCCACATGGTCCTAGACATGGAGTATCGAGAGCAGGAGTGACTTGAGCATGGCCCTGGAGGGCCCATCTTTCTTCTTCTTAGTCGGACTTGTCCTGTCAGCAGTAGCAGCTTCCATCACTACTGGCCTGGGCTTGCATCGGAGAGGACTCTTGCTCCATGAGGTAATTGGTCCGAGGTATCATGGTATGTGTCATATTTGATCATTATAACCTTCTTATATATGCATTAGGTTCCTTTCATTTTGGATGATTGCTTGGATCATACACTAATCCACTTGACCACTGTTGGGGTAATTGATGGGGTAGCTTAGCAAGCTGGTATTCATGGGTTTTGGTTGGCCACCAAGGGGGATTTGCAGAGCCATCATCCGCTCCCACCATCTTATCACTTTTTCATCTTATACCCCGCTCATCCATCCCATTTCCCTAGTCTGGCCATTAGGATGACCTTCCAGGGTACATCTTGTCTTGTGGGAAGAAGG
>JZKD02S1674809.1:811703-868181 GCA_000966675.3 Picea glauca
TATATATATATATATATATATATATATATATTAAAATTCACCATAAATATTTGTAGTTGCTTCAAGCTCGAGCAATTTAAAAAAGAGCCAAGTGACATTTCATTATTGGCTACTAGACAAGAGCAAAATGTAGTTTAGCTTTAGGAAACTTAAGTGAGCAATGTTTCTATAACAATTTTTCTTACCCGTATTTCTTGTTAATGACAATTATGTTAAAACATAAAAGGCATTCCCTTATCAATAGGTTTTGCAGATTTTTATGGTTGTGTTGAAAACCACTATAAAACACTTTGGTTTTGTAAAGAGATTAGATTCATATTTCAGATTAAGAAGGTGATTGAATAGGAATTTATTCAAACTTTTAGTACCCAATCGAAGTCACTACTATCTGATTGTTTTCACAATGCTTGAGGTTGGAATGGTGGAAACACTATAATTGAATGACTCTTGGAAGCCCATGTAGAATATCTAAAAGCTAAGATGACCAGAAAAATGAGAAGAACAAGAGCAGTAACCATAAGGATCAACCCTTTGAAATGTTGCATTTCTTGTTTTTTTGACATGGAAACTTTGCTTCTTGTAACCTTGTTGCTGAAAATACAATATTCAAATCACCAAAAACCCAGATCAAAACCCATCATACAGAACCCATGTTTTGAGCTACAAATTTTACAACAGATTTAGATTCAATGCAATACAAAAATAATGGATGGGAAAAATGATCTTATTGTCCAATCATTAATTTCCATGATTTTCAAGACTGAAGATATATGCCCGGAATATCCCCAAAATCTGCCCAAAAAAATCCCTGAAATCTATCTAGAACATCCTCAAAATTTGTTTGGAACGTCCCTAAAATCTGTCTGGAACGTCTTGGGGACGGTCCCCAATGGAGTCCCCAACAATTTGGGTAAGTTTCCTAAGGGTCCCCAAGTCCCCGGAACGCGGGGACGACGAGTACGTGGGTTTTTTTTGGGGGGACGGGTCCCTGTGCAACATAGCTTGGAAGTAATTTTCAGATCTGAAATTGAATGCATTGAATTGTCGCCTAAGAATTTGACAGATAGATCTATTGTATGGAACAAATAAAAAAAAGTAGATGATATCTAAGCGGTTTTGTGAGAATAGATATATTGTACGGAGCAAACCAAAATTAGTAGATGAGATCTAAGTGATCAAATCATATATGGTTTAGATCTATTTTATTTTGCATGTGAGATCTCATGGTAGTAAGAGTGATTCGACTTGGTTATGATCATAACAGATCTAATTTAGATCTGTTTTATTTTATGGCATGGAGCATCCACCCAAAAGATCGTAGAGATAAAAATGAAGGATTCATTTTTTGGCCATTGCAACTGCTGAATAATAATCGAATCTTCCTGCACATAGATGGTGATGTCAAATGTGGGAATTCTTCTTCATATGCGACCAAGAATAAAGCAAACACAAAAGTATGAAGACATGGTGAAACCTCTCCAGAGCTTCACGTAGTATCAAACAATGCTCAGAATTATTACTTGCAGTGTCTACAGTGAGAGTTGCCATAACCATGGCACTAGAATTATGCACCAACTGATGAGAGAAAACGAGTACAAGAGTGCTATATACTTTGCTTCTGCGGTACTAAAAGCCACAGAGATTTGTTTCTTATTGCACCAGGAAACCATGGCAAACCCCAAGGTAAAACAAGAACCAAATGTGTTCTTCTGGTCCACTGCGCTCCTTGCCCAATCTGCATCGACATATCCCAACAATCTCATGTTTGCACTAGAGGCATATCTCAGGCCATATCCAACTGTGCCTCGTAGATATCTCAATATATGCTTCGCTACTATTGAGTGAGTCTGTCTCGACTGACTAAGTACATTCACTGCATAACATATATCAGGTTTGTTGTTAACCAGATACATCAATGATCCAATCAGCTGTTGGTATAGATGTGGAGGAACCACCCCTGCTCCGAATAGTTGGATGGCATCCGATTAGCCTAAGGTGAAACCCCTAACCAAATTAGGACTACGGTCATTCTTTAGTTTAGGCCGTAGTAGCGTTCAATAACATAATTGTTAAGTGGTCCAACATTGGATCTCACTAATCAGTGCAAGGCCATCAACCTAGGATCTGAAACTGAACCTGGAAGGAACCAGATCTTTCCTATATGGATCCAATCTTGCCTGAATCAGTAGAAGCCTCGCTCATTTTCTTCATATCCATCACCATCAGTGTAGGCATGGATTTGCAGTCTGTCATACCGAATTTCCTCCATATCTCCACTGTATATTTTCCTTGACTCAGGAAAATCTCATCAGCCCTCTGCCATACTTCTAGTCCCAAGAAGTAGTGCATCATACCTAGATCCTTCATCTCGAATTCAAAAGTTAATGCTTGCTTGCATTCAACAATAAGTCTTTCTGAACCGGTGAGGAATAAGTCATCAACGTACAAGACCAAGATCAGGCACTCATCTCCAACAATGTGATAATATAGGTTTGGATCAACAACACTCTTGCTGAAGCTCAAACTCATAAGGAATCCATCCATCTTCTCGTACCAAGCACGAGGTGCCTGCTTTAGTCCATACAGGGATTTCTTCAACCTGAACACATAAGATTTCTGCTCATGTATCACGAATCCATCTAGTGTCCAACCCATGGATGCTACTAGTGCAATGATAGTACGAATGGAAGTATATCGGGCTGCTGGAGCAAATGTCTCCTATAATCAATTTCCTCGACCTGTGAGAATCCTTTGGCCACAAATCTTGCTTTGTACTCTTGACACTTCCATCAGCTGGACGTGTCGAGAAGTACAATATCCCACACATCATTCTTCATGATGGACTGATACTTTTCTGTCATGGCATCTTGCCATACCTGCTGACATGCTGCTTCTTCATGACAAGAAGGCTCGATATCAATCATGTGGCTCATGGCTGAAACATAGCTCGAAAATCTCTTGGGTCTCTTGTTCTCTTGGAATGTGCCTCCAGGAGCTGCATGTCCCTCTGCCTCCTGCAGAGTCTGTCGAGCCCAGGTAGACCTTTTATGGCCTACTGCAATGTCTCTAGGAACATCAACTAGAGCTACTGGATCAACTGGATCAATGGTTGTCTCCCTTTGAACTGCTGAAAGGGGAGAAGGTACTGTCTCTTCCTTCTTCTCAAATAGTTTGACTCCCTCTGAAGTCTGAAGGATAGACATCTTCCTTTTCCTGTGTTGCTATCCTGGAGACATCCCATGTCTTCTCAGGTCCTCTACTGACTCTACAGTACTTCGTTGGCCTCTCGTACTAGGATAATAACCAAGATGGTCTCCCATAGGGATAAAAACCAAAATGGCCTCCTGTACTAGGATAATAACCAACTAAGAAAATTTGGACTCCCGTACCAGGGATAATGGTCCAAGTCATGAGGTATCCCACACTAGGGATAATACCCTTCATTATCAAAAGCAAACTACTACAGAGTAATGATGAAATCAAATAAGGAGTGTAGTACAAAACTTACCTTAGTCTATAGTCATGCTTAATCTTACTTTTGGTCCTCCTCAGAAAGCTCAGAAGAAGAAAGCCTCATCTCTCACATCTTCATCTTTCTGAGGTGGGTCTGAATCAATGTCAACAATGGAGGCATGTTGTCTTTCTTCCTTCCTGGTAGGACAATCTCTCTCTGAGTAGATGATAATCTTCCTTGCCTTGACGTCATCTTCCTTCCATTCTTCTTTCTCTTCATCGGTAGCTGTTTCTGGTAAAGCCTTTTGTATTACACTCAATAGGTCATCCTCTTCGAGGGTGATCTGTAGTCTTGACTTCCAGGAACTGAAGTATCAAGCCTATCTTCCACCAAGGTTATGTTCCTCATGGTTTGCAGATTCTTCCACAAACCCTTAGCAACTAGGCTAGGAAACCTAACAACTAGGCTAGGCTTGCAACCTTAGGTTTCGTTGGACTTATGACTACCGACAATAAGCCTTGAAAGTCAGAAGAACACTGGTGAGCTTGAAAACTCCTTCAATGAGTTGCAGAAACCCTAAAACCGAAATTCTGCAGAAAATTGCGGAACCCTAGAAACCTTAGGGCCAAAAATCCAAAATTTGTGGAATTGCAATCTGAAAGTTGTTGGAGGTGCGCTGAAGGAGGCCGTACACTCCTATGCAATTTTTAGCCCCAACGTTTCAGTGGAAGGTGCTGAAACAACCAAAATGGAGAGGGCCGTACTTTTTTTGGAAACCCTAGGTGGGCCGTATGGATTTGCAGAAAAGAGGACGGTTTGCTTGAAGGCTTGTGCAATGGCTTCTTTCAAGTCCTAAGCTCTGATACCATGTTGAATTTTCACTATGCTAGGCTCAAACATGAGGTTTATTTCATTTAGCATGTACTTGAACCATAAACAAATGCAACTACACCATACACAAGTGCTGCTATAACGAAGATGACAAGAAGAATTACCATGCACAAGAACACAAGAAATATCCTGGGAAACCCTTATACTCGAGGGAAGAAAACCCAACAATTCTTTGCTATATTCTCAAGAGAAGATCCCCCAACCATAAACCCTAATGCACACAAGAGGGTGCTTCTACAACCTTGAAACTAGCGCCCAAGAGAGGTGTGCAACTACACCATACACAAGTGCTGCTATAACGAAGATGACAAGAAGAATTACCATGCACAAGAACACAAGAAATATCCTGGGAAACCCTTCTACTCGAGGAAAGAAAACCCAACAATCCTTTGCTATATTCTCAAGAGAAGATCCCCCAACCATAAACCCTAATGCACACAAGAGGGTGCTTCTACAACCTTGAAACTAGCGCCCAAGAGAGGTGTGCACTTCAGCCTTACATGCACTTGCTGAAATTTCGAAATGTCAAGTGTGAGTGTGTGTGTTTCCTCAATGGGGAATTCACCTTTATTTATACTAGACCAGATACACCAACAGGTGTGTCTATTGGCACAACATGGCCGACCTCAATAACTTAGAAATATAATTAATTATGACAATAAGCCTTAATTATCTTTCACATATGGTGGGGTCGACTTGTACCCTTTACATCATAATTAGGGTTACAAGTAAATCTTACACTTAGACAATGTCTCTAAGTGTAAGATTTACTTGAGTCAAGAGACCACATCAACTCAACTCTCACACAGAGGAGAACGATACACCCATCACATGCGCACACCCAACACTGGGGCATGACTCAACTCAGTCCAGAGGAGAATGATACACTCCATCACATGGGCACACCCAACACTGGGCTCTCTCACAGGTCGAGTCAACACAGTCATAGAGGAGAATGTATCCTGGAGAATGTCACACGACGCTACAATCATCAAGATATCCAACTATCTATAAACCCACTCTCATTATTTTAACTCTCATAGTTTTAATCAAGATGGGTATCCATAAACCCACTCTTAGTATTCATGTTGGAGTATTCATAAACCCACTCTTAGTGGTATTTGAGTTGGGTATCCATACACCTACTCTTAGTTGTTTTCAAGTTGGGTATCTAATTATCTGTAAACCCACTTCTCAGTGTTTGAGCTCTCATAGTTGTAACATGTTTGCCCCTTGGCAGGGCCTTGGTGAGGATGTCTGCAATCTGCTTGTCAGTCGGTATATACTGCAACTGCATTGCTCCTCTCTGATGAAGTGATATATGATCTCAATGTGCTTCGACCGGTCATGGAAAACTGGATTCATAGAGAGTTTGATACAACTCTGATTATCGCAGTGTATGACGGTCGGAAGCAACTCCTGACCAAATAATCCTACTAGTGTCTTATGAAGCCAAATGGCCTCGCAACTGGAATGACTGGCCGCCATGTACTCTGTCTCGACGGAACTCGAAGTAACTGACTTCTATTTTCGTCTGAACCAGGAAACAAGTCCTGAACCCAAACTTAAGTTGTAGGAAACACCCCCCCCCTCGGATTCTTGCCCGAAATCGGTATGAAATTCGGAAACCGGTACGGTACGACGTTTCTCGATTTGGAAACGTCGTAGGGTACGACCGACGATGTTTCCTGGTTGTACCGACCTGTACAATTGGCGTTTCGGGCGTCTTTGAGGCGAAATAAGAAAAAAAAAGGGGGCCATGGGGCCCCCAAACAGTGAAATATATATATTTTTTGCATTTTCTATGTTTTTCTTGCATCATTATAGCATTTTTTTTGCATCATTATGTTTTTCTTGCAATATAATGTCTTATTTAAAAAAAAACTATATATACATATATATATATCTTCAATCTCCATTGGAGGAAGCTCCATAGGAGGCTCTATTTGTTCTTCAAGAACCACATCTTTAGCCTTTCCTTTTCTTTTGTTTCTTTTATATACTTGGACAGGTAAAGATTCCTGAGGAATGTGCTCTTGAGGGGACTGTGGTGTTTTAGATGCAGAGGGAACAGTGGGAGCATAAGGCTGTGCTACTTCAAGTGAGGGAGCTAAGGGGTCAGAAGGAGCAAAAGACTATGGTATTTTAGATGATGGGATAGAGGGAGCAGTGGGAGGTGTTACAGTCTTCTTCTTATGAGTTTTGAGTTTTGAAGGAGGAGGCAACTCAATTTGGTAGTTAGATACAAACAGGAAAGTAGGCCAATCCTTCCCCTCCCTCTTCCACTGTTTAATGACTATGAGCTTTATTAAGGCATGATGAAAAATAGACTTTTGAAGCTTATCAGGTTTTCTTTGTGCAAATGAAATCATCCTTTGCAAACTCATGAAAAGGAAATAAGGTAAATCTATTTCCTTCTTACCGGTGAAATGGAGAAGAAGCTTGAAATTGTATTGTAAGATCCAACTATATCTTACTTCACAGGTAAAAAATCTCTGAATGATGAAGAGCAACTTATCATATTCCTTTATCAGCCACTTCCTTGGCACACCCTTTACCAAATCAGCTCCTCTATGCTCAGGCCTGAGCATATCTTGACACCAGTCCTCCTTTTCTAGTTTCCTTGCCTTGAACCATAGTTCCCTTGTCATAGGGATGTCAGTCACCTCTGCAATCAAATCCACTATCAAATGGATTTCCAAGGGTCCAACCTGTGTCTTTCCATTCTTGTAATTCTGCACAAAGTCTCTTGAAACCTCTAGGTGATGTCCTTCGAGTCTATGACAAAACCTCCAGCATCCCATGCACTTGAAGGACTCCACATGGTTAGGATTATGTTCGATCAGAGTGGTATAAGTGGGCTCAAATCTAACCATAGAGCTTGACCTCTTTCTGGGGATGGGGTCTTTCCTTGGAGCCATCGTATGTATGAGCACCTGCTGTAAACACTTCTGCATAGAGAGAATTAGAAGCAAACTCTAAAAACAACTTTGCTTGTTTCTTGCAAACCTTAGTAATTTTCCCTTTGATGGCGAGCTGCAGTTGTAGAAAGGGCCTCAACACTTTGATGATGGTCTGAGAACTTTTTAAAACCTTCTTGATATATTCTTTTACCTTGGAAGCTTTCAAATTTCCAAACAGAGTTCCCCCCTCAAGTTGGTAGTGCTCCATGTGTAAAACTTATGAGTTGCGCTGACAACGGTCGCTGAGTTGGTTCCGCTTTAAGTACAAAAGTACCTAGGTGTGCTATGAACTTGTCATCATGGAGAGAAATGATAGAAGGAAGGTCAAATCACGACTTGAAATCAAAATGATGGCTTGTTAAGGACTAAAACCGACTCTTATGATCCCTGACTCACTTTTAGGAAACAAATGACTTGTTTTTTGACTATATAAACCTAGGACAATGACCTTGATGACCACTTAGTCATATATCACCCTCATTTGACATGACCAAGACTTGATGACTAGACTCAATGAAGGACACATTTTATTGAATGACTCAAGAGACTAAAAACTCAATTAACCACCTAAGACTCAAATAAAAATGAGTTTTTATTGGGAGATAACACAACACAGTGCCCCATCTTCTTACAAACAAAGCACTTCACTTTGCTCATATCCCTCTTCTGCCCACTACCGCTCTCTCCCTGTGGTGGGGCCCCAAACTTGGGACCCTGTCGACCTCCCTTGTCGACCTTCTTCTTCCCCTTTGTCCAAAGAGCAAGATCCTCATCACCCTGTAATGCCTGTTGTTGTTTAGAAGTCTCTGATGTAAGTCTAGTTTCCTCTTGGACGAAATCATCCAACAATCTCTCCCAAGTGGGCAAGATCTCCCTGGCAACAATGCCTCGAACAAATGGACCCCATGGTTTGGTGAAGTTGTTTAAGGCTGTCCTCACCATAGATTCTGGGTCCACTATCTCTTCGACGGCTGCAAGCTCGCCTTTGATCTGGGTGTAACGACCAAGGGAAGAAGTAACCGACTCATTCTTGAGCATGTGAATGCCCCTGAGTTGATCAAACAGAACCATCTTCCAGTTCTAGTTAGAGCTCTGGTAAAGCTTGCATAAAGATGCCCACATCTCAAATGCATAGTCTTTCCCAGTCAAGTGGGGTATAATGTGATCCCTCACTGCATCACACATGGTTCTCTTTGCCTTGTTGTTCCTCTTCTTGAACTATGCTAACAAGACGGGAGTAGTAGCAGGAGGAATAACAACAGGAGACTCAACTATATCCCATAGTTCGAGGTACTCTAAGACAAAGACAATCCTGGCCTTCCAAGGAGACCAGTTGCTAGCTCCAACTAGCCTATCCTCCACACGCATCTGAGATGCTGACATGACTATCCACTGCACTCATTCTAATGCTACAACTACAAAGGAACATTGCCTCACTTCTGTCAACACAGGTGTGAAAATAGGCAGTCGAACAACAACCTAACTCCTAGCAATATAGGTGTGAAAAGAGGTCATAAAAAAATCAGCTTCACTCCTAACAAGTAGGTGTGAAAAGAGGCTGATGAAATGTCCACCAACTGTCCTACAACTCTCCACAAAAAATTGGCCAACAAGATGCCACTAAACAAGGTCAATGGCTGTCCACAAAATCTGCCCAAAAGATGTCTAGGACTGTCCACAAAATGCTGTCCAAAACTCAACAAAAAATCAGCCACGAAGCTCTGATACCATGAAGATTTTTCCAGGTCTTAACAGGCTGCCATCTAGGTCTGTCTTTGACCTCAAGATGGCTCTAAGTTTCTGCTGTCACACACTTTTTTGCTGCTGTTTTATATCAGCAAACAGATCAGAAACTTCAATGCTTTTTTGTTACGGTTACATAGGCCTTTTAGGTGCTCTAGCATGTAGTTTTAGTCACCAATAAGTTAGCACATGCATACCATAAATTATGTAACACACCTATAGATGTTTATTGCTGAAATGAAGCTGTTTTAAACACTAGCATACATGAAAATGAACACATGTATTTTTGTTCAACATGACCCTGGATAAACCCCCCCTGGGGAAAACCAGTTTGGAATGTAAGTGTATATATGTGGAGAATAGAAGGTGGAATACAACAAGTACATGAAACAAATGAACTTGATACAATAGCAGCTTGTCTCAAGCTGCAACACAAGTCCAAGAAGTAGGGATGCACCCTAGCATGGTGCACCCTCCTCACAAGTTGTCGATTCCATTGAAATGAAGTGCCCTTGCTCCCTGAAGCTCTGGTGAAGAAACCCTTGCACACAAACAAATAGTTGTGTGCTACCTCTCCACTGAAACTAACCTCAAAACCAATTGGTCACTGCAAGTCCTCTCTGCCATAAGTGTGCCCTCCTCCTCAAGTGCGCCCTCCTCCAAACAAGAACAAACACCCCAAATAACTGAGGGTCTAAGCCTCCATGGAACCTCCATGAAAGGAGGCGCCCAAGCTTTCCTCAACCATAACCACCATCCTCTCCTCAATGCTCTCTCTCAAACTCTCCTTGCCCTTTGCACCCCTCTTGAACCTCCATAAGGAAACCTAAAGGATGAGTGGATGAGATCATCCCATCTCATCTCTAATCAAAGGTTGAGATCATCCCACAATAATCTCACTCAAAAACCCACTTTGGGTTAAGTTGCCTAAATTCACTTTATGTCTCCTAATTCACCCACAAAGTGAATTAATAGTAATTTAGGCTAAAATGACCAAATTTCATTTTTGACTTAAATCTCCTAGGTCAAAGTGAAATTAGACATAAAGTATAAGGCACAAAGTACATAGTATTGTCCACTTGTGTTTAGAAGCTCACAAACACAAGGGGACCACTTCCCAAGGTACACAAATCTCAACAGTCCTCTAGTTTCCCCTATGTGAGGGGTGGTAACGGATACCATAAATCCACTCTTAGTGTTATAATTACGTGAGATATATTGATGTTGAGTATTCATAAACCCACTCTTTTTTCAAGTTGGGTATCCGATTATCTATAAAATCACTCTCAGTATTTTAACTCTCATAGTTGTAATCAAGATGGGTATCCATAAACCCACTCTTAGTATTCATGTTGGAGTATCCATAAACCCACTCTTAGTGGTATTTGAGTTGGGTATCCATACACCTACTCTTAGTTGTTTTCAAGTTGGGTATCTAATTATCTGTAAACCCACTTCTCAGTGTTTGAGCTCTCATAGTTGTAATCAATATGGGTATCCATAAACCCACTTTGAATATTCATGTTGGGGTATCCATAAATCCACTCTCAATATTCATGTTGGGGTATCCATAAACTCACTCTTAGTGGTATTCAAGCTAAATATCCATACTCCTAGTCTTAGTTGTATTTAAGTTGGTTATATTGGAGCTAGGTATCCATAAGCCCACTCTTTGATGTATTCAAGTTGCTACACATAAACCCACTCTCTTTGGTATTTCAACCATGGTAGACCCTATATTTGAGTTGGGTATCTGTAAATCCACTCGCTCATTTGTTGAAATGGTGGAATAAGATTTTCTTGAGGCCAAGACCAACCTCACTTTGTAGCCATTATTATTATGTATTATTGTGTTTCTAGGTTTGGCTCATAACTAACCTAGTTAGTGACTTAGGTGGTTAAGGTCGACCTACTCATCATAGTGGGCCCATAACTCCTCTTTGGGAAAGCACCCTACCCCTTGAGTTGTATATAAATACACAACTCACCTCTCATTTATAACATCATCTTGAGCTATTTCTCTTTTTATACAAGCGATTGTGATATTCTCACTCTAGCACACTTATGGTTTAGCCCTATTGTTCCTGGGTGATTTCTTTCTAGGTTGTACTTGTTATGGGTTATACACTACGCTACCCTAGTGTTTTTTTCTCTTTATTGTTGGTTGGTTCCATTCGATCCTCTCCCTCTCTTATGAATCTTGACAATATGGAGATGAACCACAAAACTTTGAAGTGGTTAAACTTGGTCTATTTGTAGCCTGAAAGATGCCAACCCCCCTCTCGAGTAGGTATCACACTTAATAAAGTCACTTCTTTGCAACTAATTATGCCTTAAATCAATAGGACCTATTATCCCCCACTTTTATGGATAACTAGGAGATCATGTCTCGAGGCCCACAGGTTCTAGACATGGAGTACCGAGAGCAGGACTGACTTTAGCATGACCCACCTTTTCTTTCTTCCATCACCTTTATCTTGTCAGCAGCAACAACATCCATCACCATCGACTTGGTCTTGTGTCAGAGATGGTTATTGCTCCATGAGGTAATTAGTCGAAGTATCATGGTACGTGTCACTTTGATCATCAAAACCCTTGAATATGTGCATCTGATTCCTTTTTGTTTCTAACAAATGCTTGGATCTTACACTTGCCCACTTGACCGTGTCTGGGGGGATTGACAGGGTGCCCTAGTAAGCCTATGTTTGTAGGTTTTGGTTTGCCACTGGGGGGATTTCTGAAAAGCCATCGTCCGCTCCCATCACAACACCACTTTTTCATCTTGTTTCCTGCTCACTTATCCCATTCCACTTGTTTGGGCACTGGGCTGACCTATTTTCAGGATTGCACCTTATCTCGTGGGAAGAAGGGGCTAAAGGCTCAGAAGGTAAAAGCAAGCTGGTAAAAGATAAAAGCCTAAGAATAAAACCTCGAGATGCTTCGCCCAAGGATCCCCGAGAAAGCAATAAAAGGCTTCTCAGCAAGAAACAAGAGGGACCCGAAAAATAATAAAACAAGACCTAATCAGAGGATAGGGGGTCTCATCTCGAGCTAGCCTATTAGGTCCATAGGTACCTAGCAGTATGACATTACCACCAACTGGTTACCACGCTAGGGTAGTGACTCTTGGTTGCATGGCCAAGGGAAAGGGGGTCTCATCAAGAGCCAGCCTTCTCATTTCTGTGAAAGTACTTGTGGGTAACGCTGTCACCACTGGTCACCACGCCAGGGTAGTGTCCCCTGATTAGCTCTTGAAGAAAAAAAGCAATAAAGAATAAAAGAATAAGAATAAAAGGCATGAATGGGCTTGGAAAAATTGCATGCAGGACAGGTACAACTCGCCTTCTACAAAGGCACCCACAGGTAAAGCTTTGCATCCTCTTCCCTCGTTGCACCCACCTGCTTGGACATCCCTTGACCACATCACCCACTTACATGGCTTGGATGAGGTCTCTTCCGAGAACTTTCCTCCTATAGTGGACATTAGCCCAATCAGACTCCTTGTCATTTTCTCCAAACTTGTATTGCAGGCTTGTGTAATGTCTTTGAACTTTTGACTGATGTATTAGGGATTTTATGCACGTGTTTAATAATATTGATGATGAGATGTGATTAACATTGCTATGATCCCTGTGACTGATGAGCCCATGGAGGGCGTAGCTGTTGATGTGCAAGATCATGCCCGACGGATAGGTACCTTTTTGGACCGGTACACATGGGGAGATGATTAGTTTAGACCTCCATGGGGTTGAAGAGCCCATCAGATGGATGCTGAGACCCCATCAGGGGGCAAAGATAGGACAAAGATGGATTAGGGGCTTTTCACTGGAGAAGAGGAGGACGTTCCACCAGAGGCACCTTGGCAGAGCTTGACCTAGGGGGGTTGTGCTCTCTCCATTGAAACGTTGACCTTGGAAAGCCCAGGACGTCACCCATGATGATCATGATGTCATCCAACCTTGTGGATGTCTTGGGAGGCAAATTTGGTAGTGTTGGCACATGTGGCAGGTTGGAGAAGCCCAAGGAGGGCTAACGTTTTGCTCCAGGATGCTGCATTTGCCCTAGAAGGGGCTAACGTCAACCTAAAAGGGGCACACCACCTCTCTTTAGCTTGATTAGGGTTTAATTTAAGCATTTATTGTAAAACCAGTATGATTTTAGTATTTTGGCCTTGTTGGCCTTTTTATGACCTAAAAGTGAAATTAGGTCATGGTACTGTATAAATTGAGGGTTTTTACCTTTATTTTTTCATCATCTCCCACTCACTCATTAGTGAGGTCTGAAATTTGCGCTAGACTTGGGTTATTTGGCTGAAATTGTGAGGCGCACTTGTTGAAGGAAAACTTTCTTGGCATATTTTGGCATTTCTCTTGGTGGAAGGTGTTACAATTAGGGTTTGCTATGCTTTTCTTGGTGATATGTAAGTGAATTTCTGCAAAACTTCTTGATTGAATGGTTGTATTGTTATTTCTTACATATATTGTTATAAATTTGCTGAATAAACCCTAGGTGACAAGCACACATGGTAGGTCCTTGTCTCATGTCCCTATTAAGAGATTTTTCAGCCATTGTTTGAAGAAAGAAAGAGCCTAGCTATAGCCACACTCTTCTTCTCTCTTCATTTTGTTAGCCATTTCTATTTTCAAACTAAGAAGGAGGAGACACATCAAAGCCTAGTTCTTCTACACTTTGGGCTGATTTTTCTAGGGTTTGCTGATAAGGCCTTGCTGTAGCAACAGTTTGCTTTTCAAACCCTCTCGTTTTAGTTTTATGCTATTTTCTCAGCTAGCCATCATTGCCGTTGAGTTAAGGAAGGATGAGAGAGTACCGAGGCCTAGTTCCCTTACACCATGGTGAGCCTCTCTCCCCTAGGGTTTTGACTTTGAGGCCTTGCTCTAGAAACACCTCAAAGCTTCACCTTCTAGTTCTTAGCCGTACTATCTTTTGATCCTTTAACTCTTGCGTCCTCTACCTTTGACTCCATTAACCCTAAGGCACTGATCTAAAGACCTTTTGTCTTGAGTGAAATTGATCACAACAACTCTCAAAACTTTGAATCAAACCCTAACTACTAACCCTAGCTTATAAACTAACCCTATTAGCCTACTGCTGCCATCATCCCTTGCTATAATATCATTTGTGCAGCTAACGTTTATCCTATAAGCAATTGAATGGTGGTTTAAAGGCATTAATTTAATGAAGTGTTGATTGTTGCATTGAATGCCATATTTACTTAGCATTTATTGAAGAAGTGATAATATATTTCATTGCTATTTTATAAACATTGACTTCGTCAATATTTATTATCCAATTGCTTATATGTTTATCAGATAGTCATTGATTTATGTGAAGTACTAACCAAGTGAGCAAGCTTGCATATATCAATTTTTTGTTGCTTTGTCTCAGGGAGGTACATCTCTCTTTTTTTTGGTTATACTTTATTATTGGCTGTTAGCCGGACTATCTTCTCGATGGTGACTTGTGAGGGGGGGAACTTATCTTTGCCTTATAATCCTTTGCCTTCTCAAAATCCTAGGTCATCGGGGACGTCATCTCGGGCCTTACCTCCCTAAACAGAAAGAACCATCCCATTGAGGTGACATTGGGTGGGATTGGTTCCAGTTACGCCAGTTTGCCCTTTCTTCTCTAAGCCTTTTATCCTTGCTACAAACTGCGCGATAACATGACCTATTGTAGTTGTTCAAGTATGTATAACAATGTTTAGGTTGTAATCACCATGGTGCTTCATGATCAAAGAGTAATTAAGCCCATTGAAGGGATAATTATGCTTATATTAGGTGTAGATATCCTTATATTGGCAACCATTTGATCCTTGAATAAGCCTTTTTACACAATATTTGATCTTAATGTATCGACTCCTTTCTATAACAACCCACTTCTAGACTTAGGACAACGTAAAAAAACTTCTAGATGGAGGACTTTGGCAATCGAAGTTGCATAGAGCTCTTGGGCTGGTCTAGTTGGAGATCAAGTGGGATTTCCGATTAGATCAATAGAATTAGGTTCACGTAAAACATTAAATAGATCTTTTTTCTAAATGTTATGCTTGCTTGTATGTTTTTAATTATGATAAGTGTGAATATTGGTCAAGTGATTGGTAATATCTCTACATCGTAATTCAAGAAACACATCCATGGACCATTTTATTCTGCTGATATAGAAAGATGGTTTAAATTTGGTCATTGTAAAAAATGACTAGATTATTTGTAGTAGTGTCTTACTTACTACCAATGAATAACATTCATTACCAAGTGCCAAGTTGTGCTCTAATGTCAATTTCTTTCTATAGTGTTAGTTGTAACACATTTTTAATGCTTGTTTATAAAAGGTCCTAATTGGGACTGTTAGCTTTTGGGGTTACTTCGAAAGTTTTTACACCATGCTTTGGGGTGCTTCATGTTATGTGGGGTGCATGGTGTGTCGGTTACCCTTAATTGTATTGCAATGGACATACACGTTGTAGATAGCTTTCTCATGGATTGATATGCTTGACTTGATGCTTATGTGGCATACTTCCTTAGGGCATTGGAGATGTATGTGGCTTAGTGGCTTTCTTCATGGAGTGCACACATGGAGAGTTTGGTTGCTTTTTGGGACGATGATCCACTTGGAGGAGTGTTGGGCATCTTGGAGGAGGGCATGGAGCCCTAGATAGCATGGGGATACTTGGTTGCTTGCATGGAAGGCTTGTACTTGACTTGGCAATGCTTGGGTTAAGTTGTGATCATGTAGGTGGGGTGGACCCGGAGGTGCACATGGCTTAGGTGGTAGCATTGGAGAATTAGAGGCCTTTGGAGGAGGATTATTGGACCTTTTCTGAGGAGCATGCCTTGGACCCTTGTTTGTTGGACATGTAAGCCTTGTAGCTTGACATTTGTCACTTAGAGTTGGAGCACTTCACATGTGGGCCTATCTAGTGATTAGTTAGGTTGCTTATAGTGGACTGGGTCCACTTGTTATTGTTGGCCTTGTTATCGCACAATCTGTACTTGCCCAAAGCCCAAGGCAAGTGGATGGAAGATTGGCATAACAGGGGGTGACCTATCACTGTCACCTTAATAGGAAACTCCTTTCTGTTTAGAAGTGTCAAAGTTACCCCAGGGGAGACGTCCCCAGTGACCTAAAGGGATGATAAGACTAAGGCAAATATGCAAGAAATTCCCCCTCTCATTGGTCACTCAATTCAAAAGGTTCTTCTGGTCTGTAAGAGATGAAGCAAAGTGAATATATGGTGTACCTGCCTGGAACAAGACAACAAAGGAAAAATATAGCAGCTTTCAAGTACCAGATGATGTTAGTGCTTCATAAGACCATGAACCTTTAAAAAATAAGCTAGCTGATATGAATTTGCAGCAATGTAACAGTTTACAACAATTAGTATTTTATAACAACCACAATAATTATGCCTTGAAAATGCTTGAAAAAGACAAGAAGGAATAGCTTTAACCTAGCAGAATGATAATAAGTTGTCACAAGCAAATTTGGCAATGTCTAGCTAGCATAATATGTGCAGAGAATTTGCTGCAGTTAGATGGCTGTAGCAATCTTTTGTAACATCAACAAGTTGGACGAGGAATTGGTCTAGTTTAGGGTTAGTAAAGGTTAGTGAAAGCTTCAAGGAGAAAGGTTTGAGTGTTTTTTGGATCAATCATTCACTATAATGGGTAGACTAGTGCCTTTTAGGGTTTATGAAGTCAACAATAGCAGCGACAAAACTTGGAGCAAAGTACCAATGATAATGCTTTGTCAAAGGAGAAGGGATGGATGGGGGAGGTGTTGGCTACCCAAGGCCTCAAGCATCCAAATCCTAGAGAGAAACTTAGGCCCTAGCGAATTTTCCTTCCTTAGACTATTGAAATAATGTATGCTATAGGCAAGTAGAGCTACTAGAGAACTAGCGCTTTAGGGCTCTAGTAGCTACTTCTTAAACAAGGTGCACTTCAGAAATTTAAACAAGTAGAAGACTATAGAGAGAAAGAAGTAACTTATGTTTCTCTCCTAGGGTTTAAGCAAGCAATTTCATAATCTTTAACATAAAACAAGTAAAATTCACCACAAGCATTCATTAACATAAACAAATTGCAGATTTTCTACTTACTTCACCAAGAATAATCAAGCCAAACCCTAGTTGAAGATCTTCCACCATGAAAAATAACCAAGATACACCAAGATAAGCCTCTCCAAGAAGTTGCGCACTAGTTATTTCAGCCAATAGCCCTTAAAGAGGGCGCAAATTTCAGTCGACCCTAAGTGTGTGATGAGTGATGATGAAAAATGAGAGTACTGTCTCTCTATTTATACAATATCAATGACCCTTAATTAATTTTAGGTCATAAAAAGGTCGACCTGGCCAAATTACATCAAAAATCTAGTTTTTACATAAATAAAAGTAATTAACCCCTGAAATCATCTCCAAGGGTGACGTCATCTCCTTCTAGGGTAACGTTGAGCCCCTAAAGGGGAACACTGAGCTCCATGTGCAGAACGTTTGGCTTCTAAAGGCGCTGGATGATGCCCACACGTGCCAACTAGCTCACAACTTTCCTCAATATGCAAACCCTAGCTCTGGATGATGCCGAGGGTCATAATGATGACGTCATGGGCTCTGAAAGGTCAACGTCCAGGTGGAAGAGCAACATCCCCCTGGGTCTAGGTATACTAGAGTGTCTCAAGGGAAACATCTTTCTTTCTTCCTGGTGCAAGTCTCTGGTGTCTCTCTGCCCCTGGCTGGGGTCACAACATCCATCTGTGGGCTTTCAGACCCGTGAAGGTCTGAGCTAATCATTCCCCCACGTGTACATGTCCACCAAGGAAGGTCCTGCAGCAACAAGTACGTCCTCCAGAGGTTCATAAGTCATAGGGATCATAACATGTAAATCACATCCAATAATCAAATTACCCAAACATGTGCATCAAACCCCCTTTTACCTAGACAAATGCTCAAAGACGTTATGCAATTTAACAAGTCAAGTTTGGAGAAGGTCTCAGGGTGTCCTATTCGGCTAATCCTCCTTAAGTTTGGGGTGTTTCTCTGGTGAGAACAGGTCTAGGTCATGTAAGTGCATTTGAGGTGGTGTGGGGTAAGTGTTTGGGCATGGGGTGCAATGATAATAGGGAAATGTAGATCTTACCTGTGGTGCCTTTGTAGAGGGCGAGCTGCACCTTGTCATGGATGCCATTGTTTCCTAGCCCATTCATTGCCTTTTATTCTTAGCTTTATTGCTTTTGATCTTTTTCTTTTATGCTTCAAGGGAAGAGTTGAGGGACACTATCGTGGCTTAGTGACCAAAGGTGATATTGTTATCCACAAGCATTTCATGGAGATGAGAAGGCTGGCAAATGATGAGACCCCCTTTCTCTTGGCTATGCCACCAAGAGCCACTACCCTGGTTTGGTGACCAGATAGATTGTAGTGTCATACCGCTACATGCCCATGGTCATAATAGGCCGGCTCATGATGAGACCTCCCATCCACCAACTAATACCTTGAGTGTTTATTTATCTTATGGGTCCCCTTTTCTTATTATGAAGCTTTTTATTGCCTTCTTGGGAATCCCTGGGCGAAGCATCTCAAAGGTTTCAATTGGGCTTTTATCTCTTGCCAGCTGCTTTTACCCCCTGGGCCTTTAGCCCCTTCTTCCCACAAGGCAAGGTACAACCCTTCCTAGTGTGGCAAACCCAATGCTCGAACAAAGGTAGGGGAAAATGAGAGGAGTAAAGGTGGAAAGTGGTAAAGTATGGAGGGAATGGACGATGACCTTTCATAGACCCACCCAGTGGCAACCCATCCTAAAGGGAGATCAACTTGCTAGGGCATCATGTCACCCTTCTAGGTATGAACAGGTTAAAGAGCATAATTTCCAAGCAAACGTTATGAAATGAAGGAGAATTCAGTGCAACATATTCAAGTGCTTCAATAATCAGAGTGACACATACCATGATACCCAGACTCATTACCTCATGGAGCAAGACTTACTGCTGCTTCAGGACCAGGTTGGTGGGATGGATACTGCTGCTGCTGATAGATGGGTTGCATTGAGAAAAGAGGGGCCCTTCGGGGCCATGCTCAAGTCATCTGGCTCTCGGCACCCCATGTCTAGGACCTATGGGCCTCGAGACATGATCTCCTTAGTTATCCCTAGGATAGGGGATAACATGCCTCCCTCACGTTTCATACAAATAAAGTGAGGAGAGAGTCTTTTCATCACTTGATCATTATTCACTCATGTAACACATACTTGTGTTAGAGATGTGAGAGCTAGAGCGAACTAGTCTCTTTGTACTCTTCATTGTATCTGCTTTCTTTTGTCTTGAGTGATAGGGTTCCTGAGGAAATTCAATGGAAGATCAAGGTTAGGGTTTTTCCATAAGAAGACAGGGGAAGCTAGGGTTTGGGATAAATGTTAGAGGAGCAAAGGGAACACTTGATCTTGTAGTTCTTTTAAAAGAATAAGACTAGGGTTTTGTGGCATTTGGAAACCCTAGTACTATTTGCAGTGCTTTATGTGGAGAAGATAGGAGATAATCTTGCACAATTGTGTGGATGCAGGTGTAGGTGCCAAGGAGGACTTGTCAGTGTGTATGCTAGTTTATTGAGAATCCTTGATGGAGTGACCATCTTTGGTTGGAAGTGATTCTGTGCTAGGAGGAGTTGGTGGCTAGGGTTTCCCTAGCGAGGGTTTGGAGTGCTTCACTTGTAGCAGCTTATATTGAGTTGTTGGTATGTACATGTACTTCATCTCCTGTATATCTATGAAGTGTACCAGCTGTCCAAACTTTGTGTACTCACAGATTTGAATTTCAAGTTATATTATCTCCATAATTGGGTAGATTCTAGCCCTGGTTATGCATGTTGATTTGACATAACATTTGTGTAAACCAAAACTGGGGAAATTGTATTATAATAAAAGCTGCAGTTAAGCTAACAGCACTGATACATATGCCATATGTCCAAATTTTCAAACAGAAATCACAGTATACTACATGCCTTATACAAAATTTGCACATCTTTCGCTAGAATTTTCCAATATTTCCTACTACTGTAGATTCTGTAGAAAACTCCTAAAATGCTTATAACAGAAAAAAACATTTACTTGACGAAATTCATATCAACCAACAACCTCGTCCAAGCCAACATTTGAAGGAACTGAACCTTGCTGCCCCATCTCCACATCTTCAGCCAGCTGGTGCACTGTATTTTCTTCTCTGAGATCCCCATGGGATGAACTTATCAACATTCTTTGATTGGATATGCCACACTGAGCTCCCTTGCTCAGATTTATCACCATATTCCACAAGATGTTGCATTCTGCTTCTACTGTGGCTATCTGTAATCTTTTGTTGCACTAATGTTCCTATTATTGAAGCAATTTGGAAACTGTCTAATGTTCATTGTTGTGTACCTTAGCTGTGAGTGAGAACAGGGAAGTTCTATTGCCTTAAATCTGGTCCTCATGACTTCGTAGCACCCTTTGAAGCTATTGAAGGTCCCTATGGTCCATGAAGTCGAATTTGAAATAGACAAAAGGGAAGCCAATGAACCAGGGTTGTTTCAACAGCAACCAAGTAACTCGGCGTCTTGTGCACCAAACCACAAACTCAATTCGCCTGACTCGAGCTCTGCCACTTCTATTTTCTAAATCCTTCAGGATACTAGACTGCTCCCAGTATCTGTTCTCAATGCCAAAAGAAATAAGACCAGGCAGACAAAGTCCAAAAGCACCGAAGAAACAAGATCCAATTAATAACCAGGCAATATGACCACCTTACAACATACACATGATACCTAGCAGAAGGTTTGAATTTTACAAGTTCAAGAATGCACAAAGAGCAAAACCACCTCCAAAATTTTCTACTCCGAGAAATTCTAGGCGCTAACAAACTGGCACCAGCGAAGCATACCTCTGAAATGATCTGGAGAAGACTCAAAATAAAGAAACAGAGAGATAGAAACCTTTCAAATGCATTCCCCAAACAAAGGTTCACTGGACCCAGAAGACGCAACAGATCCAAAGTAACTGCAGAGACCAAACCATAAACGAAATGTTGGAGCCAGAAGCCAATTCTTCCTGGGTGCCAATCTTTCCTTGGTTCCGACTTCCAATATCCCGATTCCCACCTCGAAACTGGAATACTCCATTCACCACTTCAAATTCGTGTAAAGCCATGGGAAAGGGTATGATAACCAGGTTGATTTAGTGAGTCTGCCATGAAAGAGAGGCTCGATTGTGTGGGGCACATGGAGTTTACACAATCTTTCTCTTTCCATTAAGTTTGATGGGTATGACTATGGTTTATAATGGAACCCTTCCTTCCCATCAACAATGATAACCCCTTCTTTTAGCTTCGATGCTTTATTTGGTTAAAGGTCTGCTTCCTTATTGTTCTCCCATAGGACCTGGTGAAATGAAAGAGCTTCAAATTTTTCCACTTCTTTGTAGACTCGATCAAGGATAGATGCCAAGAAAATATCAGATGGTAGGGACCTTGAGATCACCAATTTAATTATAAGACTTGAGTTTCCTAGACTTCAAAGATCTAATCCAATGTTTAACTGCAATACATAGATCTTGTAATAGGGCATAGGCTTCTGCTTGGTTGTTTGAAGAGATCCCCAGTCCCCATTCATAGTTTACTTCTATTTTTCCTCTGGGATCAAGTATGATGCCCCCAAGTGTGCCACCCCTCTGATTAGACATTACATTGAGCTGAATTTGTTAAGTGATTTAACACATATCTAGAAGATAAAGACACAGATTGACTGCTGTAATAAGTCATTTTCAGAGCTGTTATATGCTTGGAAAGTGTGCCCTAAGGGCTGAAACTTTGTGATATTGAAGTACACATGACTGGTCTTTATTTTCTTGGGCTGCCTTTTGAATTGGGTTGAAGAGAAGTGAAGTATTTCCTGCTGTAAATTGATATTTCAAATTCACCTCTAAGGCTGAAAGCTCCTAGGAAATAGATCTGGGAAACCTCAAGGTTGGCATGAAATTTCTAAATTTGTGTTGAAAGTCAGATTTTGGTAATTTCAGCATGGTATCAGAGCATTTCAGAGATTTATACATGGATAACCCCTTTCTCTATGGTTACTAGACCTATCAGATTTCATTTGGTTGTTAATTCCAAAATGTTTGGTGATCTTGTATCACTGCATTGAAGATTAATTGAGCTTGTGCAGAGCTCTACTGCTTGTATGATGTACAATCTCCTAATTGTGATAACACCTTTCTCTTCTGATACTAGACCAATCAGATTTCGTTTGGTTGCAAATTCCAAAATGTGTGGTGATGTTATATCATTGCATTGGAGATTAATTGAGCTCATGCTGAGCTCCAGTGTTTTCATGATGTACAAATCTCCTTGTAAAAGACCCATGCTGAAAACTATTCTTTCGTACTTTTAATTGGACTTTGTTAAATGTGCTCTATTCAGTGTATTCTTGTTGGTAACTTTTTTACTTGCCAATATCAGCCCTCCTTTTCAGAGGTTTTAGAGTATTGCTTCTATAGATGGTATATGGTAATGCCCTCAAAGGTCTGAAAAGCTGTAACATTTCTTGTTCATAGTTGTAGAAAATTTAGAGTAGAGCTGAGGCATACCCTAGTTCTGTATTCTTTTAAATTTGTCTTTAAATATTGCATATATAAGTAGTAAATGTGGGTTAGCTTTTTCACTTCTCAGTATGTGCTAGTCTGAAACCTGATATCCCATTAAGTGCTTGAACCAATTACACATGGATCACATGTATAATTAAGGTACCGTTGGATATGAAAAGTATTTTACTATAGAATCACCGAAATTTTCCAGAAACTATATAAAATCCTTATAAATTTGAATATGTTTACAAAATATAGCCAGATATTTTATGTTTGGCATTTTAAGAATTAGTAAGATTCCCCAATGTTTTTAATCTTAAATAAAAGTTAGGATCCTTAAAATTTTCCCTGTTTTAGACCTTCAATTTATATATTTTTCTTCTTGCCACTGTAATGATTATACAAGACTAATACGGTTAAATGTGCTCACACAGGATAATCACCTGGCAAGTCCAAACTTGAAAAAGTTGTTGTCTCCCTCGTTGAAATCTCTAACAGAATGTGGTAAGCTGGTGAAGGTAAGCAACAGTGATTAGTAGCTGTGACATATATCAAGAAATATTATTAAGAGAATCATTGCCCCTGATATTGTCATTTGTACTTGAGAGACTGTAGATGGGACAAAACTATATGGTTGGTGGAAGTTTACTACAAACTGATGGAATGCCCAAAAGTGTACATTCACGACAGGAAGAGACGGAGGGAAAACGTTTTCCAAATCTTCTGAAGGACACTTCAAAGAAATTGAGAGAAGAAATAAGGCTTATGACAAAATCTGAAATTGACGCAGAGCTTTCGAAGATGACATTAATGAATGCTGAAGAGGCTGCTAAAACTGCTGCTCAAGCAGTGGCTGAAGCAGAAATAGCTATTGCTGAAGCTGAACAAGCGGCAAGGGAAGCAGAAGCAGCAGAAGCTGATGCAGAAGCTGCTCAGGCCTTTGCAGAAGCAGCAATGATGACTCTAAGAAATTCTCGAAACTGTTAGTAATAGTCTCTGTATATGGTATCATTTGTTAGAGCCAAGCGGTAGTGATGGCTTTAGGTTGTTAGTAAACTGGCTGTATTGATTCTATTTTTGTTTGACATATCATGTACTAACTGTAAAGTCTATACATTGTTTTATCTACAGCTGTCAGAATCTTGAGATGAAAGTGCACGAGACAACAGTGTATCATTTGCAGGTGGTCGTCCAAGCAATGGAAAACTGACAATGGTGAACTAGTGAAAGGAAATGGGAGGCAAGGCTTTTTCTTTTGCATCGGTTACATCCCATCAAGTTTAACTTTTTACATGCCATTTGACCAAAAGACTTCAGGAAATCTATCATCATTTTTATCTTCTCGGGTTTAATGAAAGCTGTTAATAGGCCACCAATCTGAGTAAGAACTGCATCCGTCATTTTTATGGCTCGGCATTGTTGAAACCGTCTAAAGAAGCAACATCTCATCATGATTCTTGGTTATCAAACCGGGACACTATAATTCAAAATGATTGCCTTCTGGACAGTAGATGTATTACTTGATTGCCTTCAAGTTTCCATCTTGTCGAATGCTATGATTCCGTCTGGATTTGATTTTCAAGAGAAAAAATCTTTGCGTTCAAGGATTCTGCTTTCAAGAGAAATATATCATTTTTAGCTAAGCTTAGCTATTTTCTTCTGTGTTTCAGTGGGGACTGTGTAATAGAGCTTCCTTTATCCTATTATGGATGCTGAATATTACAAGACTCTCAAAAAAATGTATTATGACTGGCACTTTGTTATAAAGAGGTACTATGTTATAAAGGGCTTGAATACTATGCCAATCATTTGACACGGTTATATTAATGTATATTATGTCTTTGATAATTTTATTGGGAAGGTTGATGCAAGGGAGCCATCATCAGGTTGTGATTTTATTAGGGTGTGAGCTTGAGATAAGAGAAAACATAATTGCAGTCTCGTGGGCCAGATTCTACAGAGTGCATATTTGATAATGATTATAATGTTGAAATTTGGGTACCTTGGAAAGTGGTCCCCATGTGTTTATGAGTCTCTAAACACAAAGGGGAGACTATTACCCTTGTACTTTACTTTATGATTCTAATTTCACTTTGACTTAGGAGATTTAAGTCAAAAATGAAATATGTTACTTAAGTCATTAAAGTGACAATTAATTCACAAAGTGGGTGAATTAATAGACATAAAACAAACTAAGGAAAGTGGGTTTCCTAAGTGAGATTTAGGGATTGAATCTCACCCATTGATTAGACTTGGCTAGATTCGATCTAGACCATTGATCTTTTAGAGTTTGGCCAAATGAGGCTAAAGGAGGGTATAGTGCATTTATGAGACTCGTTCTTCACTTGTGAGAAGATGAGAAGAGGAGGAGAGCTTGGGCACATTTCTTGATGAGAGGAGGGCACACTTGTTTGAGGAGGAAGCCATTGCTTGAGTTCTAGCTTGCACGAAGAGTCTATCATGGAGGCTTGGACATCATCTTGTGTAGGGGCACATTGTATAGAGGAAGGGCGCATATACTAGAGGAGGCGTACATCTCATGTGGAGGGCGCATATCTAGTGGAGAAGTGTTCTTCTATCTTGTGGGAGGCTCACTTACCTTGGAGAGGCTTACTCTAGAGTTGTAGAGGGAGCTAAAGGAGTGAGGGCGCATGCACTTTGGATGAGGGCACATATTGCTTGAGTAGGGGCGCATTTGCTAGGAGGAGAGGTGCATCCTTGAGAGAGGGAGCATCCTTCAAACTTATGGGAGGTTCTTACTTCATGGAGAGGTCCACTTCACTTGCTTAGGCACACTCTAGGGAGTAGAGGGCGCAAGGGTGAAGGAGAGGGAGCTACTTATGGTTTTTGCTTGAGGAGGAGGCTATTACAAGGGCAATGCAAAGGCAAGCAAGAGTTCAAAGGTCAAGCAAGAGCAAAGGCAAGGTAAAAGCATCAGGATAAAGACAGAGGCAAGCAAAGGAAGAAAGACACACCAAGGCAAGGGGTGCCTTACTTCACAAGGCTTGTGGGGAGGTCTTCAAGGAACTCCAAGGCATTCTAGAGTGGTTTCTATTGTACCAGGTTCACTTGTATATGTTTCCTGCATTGTACTTTTTGCTTTGAGGCCTTCTATATATATATATATATATATGCTCCAAACTGGTTTTCCCCATGAGGGGGTTTTTCCAGGGTCATGTTGACCAAAAACATGTCATTTTCATGCATGCTTAGAAGTGTAGATCAACATTTTATGTTTGATGTATATTGCATGTGCTAACATTGAGTAAATAAAACACTTGCAAGGGCACCTCAAAATGACACTTAACCATCCAAATATTGAGCTGAAAGTTGGTGACTGTTTGCTGTCCTAAAACAACAAGAAGGGACAACCACATAGTTGAAACTTAGAGCCAAGCTAAGGTCAAAGACAAAGCTTAGTTGGCAGCCTCATAGGACCTCATAAAATCTACACATAATACGATTGATGATTGTGCTAATTTGTTATTTTATGCAATAGAAGCTATTCATTTCTGTGTATCCAAACCAACATTGTGTTATAGAAGATTAATGACATTATTTCTTTAAATGTTTATGTTCATGGTTGGAACTATAAGGCTCTTCATTAAGAGTAGTGAGTCCGTTTTAAAATTGAATATGAAATTATTGACATTACCTGAGTAAATTGTCCCAAGTTTCAAAACATTTATCTACGATATACATTGATGTGATTAGTGGTGAGTTCATAATTGGATTTGATGACTTATGGAATTGTTATAGCTTGCATGAATGCAAATTCTGAATTTTCTGCCAACCTTAAATTGTGATAGGTGGTGCCTTGATTTCATGTCTTAATAATGTTTTATTAAGTTTAAATACCTTGCTTAAGGTCGTAATTATAAAATGAGTTAGAACTTCATTACATTTTCAGATGGAAGATACTATTTTTTATGATGAATTCTTTGAGTAATGACAATTTGTTTTAATTATATATAGATTTCATCATCCGAAGGTATTGTTATTGCACATGTTGTAGGTTTGACAAAGCTTGACCCAAACCACAAGATGGAGACAACTAGGAGAATACCTACCCACTGTTACCTCAGATAGGTATTCCCATCATTTTAGAGGTGAAGTGATCACTTCAGGGGGGAATCCCGGGTGACCTTAGGGGGAAATGAGATGGAAAGTGATACTTATGAATGGATGCCTCTATAGGTCAAGTTGCTAAATGGAAAGTAGCTTGGAAATGAGTCTCAACAGTGGTCAATGGTTGCCATGAAGTTTGAGTACCTGCAGATGATGATGGCACTTGCTCAAGACACAAAAGACACCAAGTGTTTAAGCTACATGTTAAGTGGACAAACAAGTTAAGCTTGTTGTCCCTATTTGCAGCAGTCAACAAAGAGATATATCAACAAAGAAATGATTATTAGAGCTGCTAAAAGTTTAACAAATGATGTAAGAGATAAGCTAGTAAACACAAGTACAACTCAAGTATAAAAGCATAGAATTTAATATCATTGTAAGGTTGTCATAGATAATTATTGTAGAGATATATTTGCATCCTTATGGCTGTTGCAAACAAGTTATAGCAGAAAAATCAGCCATCAAAACTTGCAAGAAATCCACCTAAAAGATGCGCTAGGACTAGTAGATTATAGGGGTAAATTATTAGCAACTTTTGATTGTTAGAAAATGAGTAAATTTGAAAGTTGTGAAGTATTTTGTTGTAACCTATGGATGTAGCTTAAATTTATAACAACAATAAGAGTTATTTGGTAAAGATGACGCCCTAGGGGCACAAGTAAGGCGATAACATGTAGTATTGATTGCACTTCAAAAAATTTGAAAATATCGTAAAATCATGTTACCTAATGGAAGTAATTTTATTTCTCCAATGCAATTTTAAGATTAATGCCTGTTAAAATTTTGATACGCTCGTTTAACCATAGACAATGTCACATCATTATCACCCAACCATAGGCACTTATAATGCCACCCCCCAGCACAATTACCTTTTCTTAAATAGAATGATTTCGGCAAGTCCACTCTAGAACCAACAGATAAACCCTAACCAGAAACATCACTGCTACAACAACAACACAATACCAATAAAATGTTCCTTTACCAAGAGAAGCGCACAAGAGAGATACTAGAAAGATTGAGAATACTCTACGACAACTGCTGCACTACTCTCTCTAGACTTGCGCCTTCTTCTGTTACAACCACTGCTCCTTAGACTTGCGCACTAGTTGAGTGTGTGTCCAAATGAGCTAAGGTGCCTCTTTATTTATACCAGCCTATCCAAGTGACCTTTCCAGGTGGGGTCGACTTTTCTTTCTGGGGTTTTCTATTTCTTTATTATTATTATCCTTGGGCTGACTTATCTTTTAGTGTAATTCTACATCTGTTTAATGGTTCTCTTGCTTTTAGAATATTCTATTCTAAGTACAAAGGTTACACTGGAGGTTAATACCTCCCGCAGCTACTAAAACATCAACACTCCCTCTTAGCTAGGGAGGTATTAACTAAGATGTTCTTCATGTAATGTGTAATGTTCCCCACCTCTTGATAAAGAGGGTGTGAGAGACTTAGTAGTCTGGTTGTTCCCACTAGACTATAGTCTCATGAATCATGGGGACCAAGAAACCCCAAAGCACTTACTTAAGCACAATGTTATAATTTTAAGTTGACTTTGGGAGGAAAGGTAAAATGAAGAAAGGAAAAGACCATGTGTGGAAGAACAAGGAGTTAACTCGAGGTGACTCAACAAAGAATTAGATCAGGGTATAAAAGAAAAAGAGGGTGCATCTCACTCATTCTGGATTATTATTACTTTTGCATCTTAGGCTCTTGAGCACAAAGACGTTTCAAGGTTTTTGGGATAACAAACCCTAGAGATCAGCTCGGTGGTGAAAGATCCCACCTACCTTGATCCAAGCTTGGTCACAGAGGTGCAATATTCCTCCCTCGCCATTTTACAATAGGTACAGGTCACATTCATCAGCACAGGAAGAGGTAATGCACATCTTCAGGGGGTTTCCAATAGGAGGGCACATCATCTGAAGAACTATTTGATCTAGGAAGAGGAGGCTTTGAGGCCTAAGGACTTATAGGTTTTCATTGTAGGGACTAGGGCGCCCTTTCTAGCCCATTTTGGAGGAGGATTCTCTGTTATATGATTTATTGGAGCTTGGCACAAGTTGGAGAGAAGGAGGGCGCATTGTAGAAAGAGGATCCACTCATCTGAGGGGTCAGATCTTCCTCAAACAACTTGAAACTCTGCCAGGGGGTTTGTCTTGCCTCGATCCACTGTTCTAGCAATTTTGGTGGCATTTGGAGGTATCTAGGAGGAGGCCGAAATATTGGGTAGCTACAACCATCCAAGAGGGCGTAACTCAGCTAGGAGGATTGGATCTAGCTCTTGAAGGGAAATAAACTAATCTCGTCCATTTCTCTAGTTTATTGTGGTGCCTTTGGCGGTTATTCTCTTCAGTTTTGGAGCTTGTTGGGGCAGTTATTATTCCAGGTTGGTTATTCTTCTTGTATCATTCCAGATCTGCAGATCTATTGTATTAAGATCACTCTACTATCTAAATAAAGGTCAGATATGAAGTTGTTAGCTCTATATTGATCTTCATTGCTTGTATCTTGTCATTTTCTTATGTTATATGTTCAAATCTATATCTCCATGCTATAATCTCTAAGGAATAAACCCTCAATGCGCAACTTGATGAGACAAACCTACATAACCTTGAAACAATAACAAACAGTTAAACAACCTTTGGTTCCAGGCAAAAAATCAGCTTGGGAACATTACTGTGGTATTAGAGCGTTAAATCCTCCTAGCTTGTGGGGATTATCACAAGCATTAGTTCAGTGGTATCTATGTGGGAAGGCGTAGAAGACAAACAAGTGAACCAAAGGCAGAAATGGAAGGTTCAGGTGAGGACAACGAGCCACATGTTTTAGCAGGTATAGCAAGGGAGCTGAAAAGTTCCATAGATAATACACAGTGTACACTTGAGCTCCATTTACAGGAGAACTAGGAGACAATGCGCAGGGGACAGGTTGAAATGGAAGAAACTTTGGAAAAAATAAATGCTAACCAAGAAAAAATTGTGCAACTCTTGTTACAGATGACACATGGGGGGAATGGCTCAAGTATTTATGCAAACAAGGAAGACAGAGGTTCCCATGGGGGAACTAGACATTATCAGGAGCAGGATCTTCACTATCATGCAGAGGGACAAAGCTTTGGAGGGGGAACTTCTAGGGGGCCATCACACAATAGAGTTACCCCTAGACCTTATATTCCTACATTCTTGGATGACTAGCAACATGATAACCACTTCAATGAAATAGAAGATAACTTTGAACAATATGCCAGGGAATATGAATCATTGAGTGCAAGATTTAGGAGACAGGTTACACTGGACCAATATTGTGGTATCAAATTCAAGGGTAAACCCTGTTATCCCCTAGCTTAGGGATAACTAAGGAGATTATGTCTTGAGGCCCGCAAGTCTTAGACATGGAGTACTGAGAGCCATATTGACTCGAGCTTGGCCCTGGAGGGCCCATCTTTCTTCTTCAGTGCCTTGACCTTGTCAGTAGTGGCAACATCCATCCCGTCGGCCTAGTCCTTCAACAATAGTGGGTCTTGCTCCATGAGGTAATGATTCCGGTTATCACAGTATGTGTCACTTTGATTCTCAAAACATTTGAATATGTGCACTTAATTCTTTTTACTTTCGACGTTTGCTTGGACCTTATGGCTTTCCACTTGTCCACACCTGGGGGGAATGATAGGATGCCCTAGCAAGTTGGTTCCCATAGGGTTTGAGTTGCCATTGGGTGGGTTCATGAAATGTCATTGTCCATTCCCAACATACTTATCACTTTTCATCTTTTTCCCTCTCATCCATCCCCTACATTGGTTCGGGCATTGGGTTTGCCAAGCTAGCAAAGGGTTGTACCTTACCTTGTGGGAAGAAGGGGCTAAAGACCCAAAGGGTAAAGTAGCTGGCAAAAGATAAAATCCAAAAGAACAAAACCTTTAGATGCTTCGTCTAGGGATCCTCGATAAAGAAATAAAAGGCTTTTTAGCAAGAAACAAAGGGACCCATAAAATAATAAAATCAAGACCTTGTTGGAGGATAAGGGGTCTCATCACAAACCAACCTATTAGGTCGATGGGCATGTAACAATATGACACTACCATTTAGCTGGTCACCACGCCAGGGTAGTGGCTCTTCGTGGCATAGCCAAGAGAAAGGGGGTCTCATCACGAGCCAACCTTCTCTTCTCCGTGAAATGCTTGTGGGTAACATTGTCACCATTGGTCACCACACCAGGGAAATATCCCCTGACTAGTCTCTTGAAAGAAAAAACAATAAGATAAAAAGATAAAAGACATTAAATAAGCTTGGAAACATTTGCATCCATGACAAGGTGCAACTCACCCTCTTCAGAGGCACCCACAAGTAAGCCATACATTCCCCTGTCATCATTGCACCCATTGCTCAAACATCCCTACACCACCTCATCCACTTACATGGCCTAGATTTGTCTTCCCCTGGAAACATCCCACATCCAATGAGAATTAGCCGAGTAGGACCTCCCGACATCCTCTCCAAACCTGGCTTGTAGAATAGCATAACACCTTTAAGCTCTTGTCTGGGAAAGGGGGTTTTATGCACTTGTTTAGATAACTTGATTATTAGATGTGATTGACATTGCTATGATCCCTGTGACTTATGAGCCCATGGAGGGCGTACTTCTTGTTGTTGCAGGCCACACCCGATGGACAGGTACACATGGGGAGATGATTAGTTTAGACCTCCATAGGGCTAAAATCCCACCAGATGGATGCCGAGGCCCCAACCAGGGGCAGATATAGGTTAGAGGCTTGCACCAGAGACAGAGGAGGATGTTCCACCAGAGACAACCCAACAGGCCTGGACCCAGGAGGGTCTTTCCCTCCTACTATGATGTTGGCCTTGAAAGGTCCATGATGTCACCTTTGTGACCCTTGACGTCACTAACATTTGATGGACACTTTGGAGGCAGTTATGTGCCAAGTGGTATGTGTGGCTTGATCCAGAGGCCTTGGGAGGCCTAACGTTTTGCTCTTGGAGGCCAACGTTTCACCAAAGAGGCGTAACGTCACCTTAAAGGGGCATGACGTCACCTTTTCTACTTGATTTAGGGTGTAATTTGTCATTTTTATGTAAAAACTGGATATTACATGTAAACTGGCCATGTCGACCTTTTTGACTTAATTTTGGTCATTTTCACTATATAAATAAGGGTTTTTCCCTTGTATTATTTCATCATCTTTCACTCACACTTAAGTGAGGTCTGAAATTTGTGCCCTAATTAGGGTTTCTTGGCTGAAATTTGGTGCGCACTTCTTGAAGGAGGCTATTTTTGTGTGTTTTAACATTTTTCTTGGTGGAAGTGTTCAACTATGCCTATTGCTAGATGATTCTTGGTGAATGTAAGTAAATTTTCTGCAATTCTTCTTCATTGAATGGTTATGGTGTATTTATCTTGCATTTATTCTAAGATTATGAAATTGCTAGCTTAAAACCCTAGGAGGCTAAAGCACATGTTATTGTTTTTGCCTTAATAAATTTCACCTACTAGATTATGTTAGACACCCTATTTTCTTGAAGATTTTTGCTAAGGGCCTTTCCATTGCAACACCCTAGCATCATTTGCTTCATCTAACCGTCATCTACTTCATATTTGAGCTAAGGAGGAGGAAAACCGCTAGGGCCTAGGGTTACCTACTTCCTAGTGGCTATTTTCCCCCTAAGGTCTAGTGATTGAAGCCTTGGGTTACTAACAATTCAATCATTAATCTTCTTGTCTCTAGCTCTTTTATTATCAATTTGTTCCTTCAAGATTGCCGATGCTAAAAGAGACTCCATTTACCCTAAAAAAGCACTGTTCTAAGCCTTGCACTTGAGTGATTGATAAAAGCTACTCTCAAAACCTTTACTTTAAGCTCTCTACTAACTCTTCCTAACCCTAGAATAGACTAATCTACTAACCCACTTGCTTCTGTTACAAAAGTAAGCTACAACCATCTATTGCAGCATTAAAAGCACTTAAAAACAATTGTAAAGTTGATTTATACACTGCCTAATTTGCTTCTGACAAATGCTAGTACTTTGGTATTAATGAGTGATTATTTTGGGTCATTTTGAAGCTCTTCCAAGGCATTTATTGTGAAGCAATCATGTCATAAGCATTGCTGTTATAAAATTCTGTTTGTTTCATCATATATCAACTATTGCTTTTATTGATAAAGTCCATGGTTTTATGAAGTACTAACAACAAGTTGTGCTTGCAAAATATATCTTTTCTTGTTGCTTTGTTCAGGGAAGGTACATAAAACCCTGAAAATTTCTGATTAGTGTGACTTGTGAGAGGGGATACTTTAATAGACACTTTAACTTTTTCCTTCTCAAACCCTCAGGTCACCGGGGACGTCTCCCCTGGGCCATCAACCCTAAATAGAAAGAGGTATCCTATTGAGATGACAGTGATATGATAACCTCTTGTTACGCAAATTTTCCTTCCCTTAACCTTTTCCTTTGGAATAAGTACAAATTGAGCGATAACAAACCCAAAAACTATCATAGGAACAACAATGAGTTGGAGCGTAGGGTAGGTAAGATGGAGATTCCATACTTTGATGGGTCTTCCAAGGTGACTGTGCAAGCTTGGGTGCAGAAGTTAGACACCTATTTACAACTTAACCCCATGAGGGAGATGGATGCCATCAAGTTTGCCACCATGTACTTGGAGGGCAAAGCTCACGACTGGTGGTATCATGGTTTGACCACCTTGGGTCATAACTAGATCACTGCTTACACAGAGTTCACTCAGAGACTTATGGACATATTTGATCAGGGAGATACAAAGCTACATTTCAGGGAACTCACACAACTCAGACAAACCGGGTCACCGGATATTTATATAGGGGAGTTTTAGAGGATAGCAATGATGGTGTCAGATGTGTCTCAGGCGAGACTAATGATGCTCTTTACAGAGTGGTTGATGGAACCCCTAAAAGGTTGGGTCAAGGATTTTAAGCCTTCCAACTTACAAGAGGCCTTATGTAGGACTAGGGACGTGATGAGATCTGCAACAAAACCTAGGGACGTGATGAGATCTGCAACAAAACCTAAGTTTTCGCCTAGACCACCCATAAACCAAGGGGGGTGAGATCAAAGGGGGGTTGACAGAGGAAAGGGGAAAATGGATAAGGCTACTAGGAGAGAATTGAGGAGGAAGCAACTGTGCTTCACATGCAAGGAACCTTGGGATCCATGGCACAAATGCATGGGTAAGGGCAAGGCCCATTATATTGAGGTGATTTCTGATGATAAGGAGGAAGAAGATTTTGGCCATATCCAGAACATAGAAGCAAATCCACCTAGAGTGGACCCCACAGAGAATGAAGAAGGAGAATAAGCAGGTTTCGACCTTGCAGCAGACCAGAAGGTTACAATAGCATCCATTAGTGGGGTGCCTAAATTCAATACATTCAGGATGAGATGAGTGCTTTAGGGACAAAAGGTTTCGGTACTCATTGATGGGGGAGCTTCACACAACTTCATGTATTCAGCCTTACTGAAAGGAAGGCATATACCTACAATGGAGTTTGATGGATTTCGTGTGGAAGTAGTAGGGGGGCGCATTCCAGGGATGAAACTTACTTTGGGTAGGAACGACTTGGAACAAGACTTTTATGTGATGGACCTACCAAATACTAACATCATCTTGGGAGTTCAGTGGCTTAGTACATTGGGACCTATAACCACCAACTACAAAACCATGGAGATGTCCTTCAATGAAGAGAGTGGGAAAAAGGTGATGCTTAGAGGGATGACATGTAATACACCTAAAGTGGTGACAACAAAGTGCATGGAAGCCATTTTCAGAAGAGAAGACATTGTATATGCAACAAAGTGCAAAATATCAGTACAAGTGGACAAGAAGGGACATCCTCACTACTCTCAAGACATTTAGAAAATCATTGACATGCACAACAAGGTTTTTGAACCTATTCCACCAGGAGCACCCCCAGATAGATGGTTTGAGCATATTAAAGAATTGGAAGAAGGAGCAAAACTATCATTACTACTCCTTATAGACACCCAAAAAAGTATAAGGACAAAATTGAAAAGGCTATCAAATAACTTTTAGACATGGGCCACATCAGACCAAGTTCTAGTCCTTTTGCATCTTCAGTGGTGTTGGTAAAGAAGAAAGATGGGACAATGCACATGTGCATTGATTACAGGGCTTTGAACAAAAAGACTATCAAGAACAGATACCCCATCCCTAGGATTGATGAGCTATTAGATGAGCTTCATGGGGTTGTCAACTTCACCAAAATAGACTTGCGATCTGGCTATCATCATGTCAAAATGATGGAGCAATATGTGCCCAAAACAACTTTCAAATGTCATTATGGTCACTACGAATGTCTGGTTATGCCCTTTGGGATAACTAATGCGCCATCCACCTTCCAATCTTGTATGAATCAAGTCTTCAACAAGCAATTGCGGAAATTCCTCTTAGTCTTCTTTGATGATTTGCTAATATATAACAAAACTTGGGAGGATCATTTTCAACATGTAGATAAGATCTTGGCCATTATTGAGAGAGAATCCTTATTTGCTAAAGAGTCCAAATGTGAATTTGGGATGACATAAGTTCTTTATTTGGGACACATCATTGGGGTGAAAGGAGTATAGGTGCACCAAGAAAAGATACAAGCCATACTTGACTGGTCAACACTAAAGAACCTTATTGAGTTGAAGGGATTTATGGGCATCTGTTGTTATTACAGGAGGTTTGCCAAAGGCTTCTCCCAACTTTGCGCACCATTGATAGATTTTACCAGAAAGGGTGCATTTAAATGGAGCCAAGAGGCACATATGACTTTTGACAGGATGAAGAAGGTAATGAGCACTTGTACGGTACTTTCTTTACCATATTTTTCATAGCCCTTCATATTGGAGTGTGATGCCTCAAGAGAGGGCATTGGAGCAGTGCTTATGTAGAACATGCACCCCAATTTCTATGAGAGCTGAAAACCAAGGGGCCTTGAAATTATCTACACCATTTATGACAAAGAGATGTTAGCCATCATGCATGCATTGGCTAAATTCAGACAATACTTGGTTGGGGCCAAATTTGTTGTGAGGACCGATCACAATAGCCTCAAATACTTTTTGGACCAAAAGGACCTAAATGAAAGACAATAGAAATGGGTTAGCAAGATCCAGGCCTATCACTTTGACATTGAATTTGTCAAAGGGAAAAATAATGTGGTGGTTGATGCTTTATCCAGAAGACCTTCAGTTTATGCTATGACATATATTTTAGTTGACTGGAAGGCACACTTTTTTGTGGAATATTCTAAAAACAACTTTTCTTGTGAGTTGATGGATGGGAAGGTACATCATGATAACTTCCAGAGTGTGGATGACATCATATACAACAAGGGATGAATCTTCCTGGTTCCTGAGTCAACCTTCAAAAGACGAGTACTACAAACATGTCATGTTTCACCATTGGTAGGGCATCAAAGGTTTGTCAAAACATACATGCAGATAAGGGAGAGATTCACATGGAAGGGAATGAAAGAGGATGTGATGTGCTATATCAAGGAATGGTCCACTTGCCAGGAGAACAAGGATGAACACACTCATCCAACAGGGTTATTGCAACCACTCCCCATTCCAGAGCATAAATGGGAAAGTATATCAATGGATTTCATCATGGGTTTGCCCAAGGTCCAGGGCACAAATTACATTTTTGTGGTTGTGGATATACTAACCAAATTTGCTCATTTCTTTGCCATTTCCACGGATTACAATGATTCATAGGTTGCAGATTTATTCTTCATAGATATCTTCAGGCTGCATGGTTTATCCAAAACCATTATGAGTGACAGGGATAACAGGTTCATGAACACATTTTGGCAGGATCTATTCAGGTTGGTAGGTATGACCTTGACCCCTAGTACTAGCTCTCATCCTCAAACTGATGGCCAAACCGAGATAGTCAATAAGTGGGCTGAAGGCTACCTTCAAAATTATGTTTCAGGACAACAAAAGGCATGGGTTAAGTGGCTTCATTTGGGAGAGTATTCTTACATCACCACCTATCACATGTCTATTGGTATGTCACCTTTCAGGGCCTTATACAACTATGATCCCCTCACATTTGTGGAGTGTCTTTGGTGATAGTAGAGCTCCTATGGCACAGGATTGGATTCCATAGAGTCAGGATATACTCAAAGAGCTTAAAGACCACTTGCAAATGGCACATAATCAACAAAAGGTACAAGCAGATAAGCACAGAGTGGAGCGCACATTTGAGGTTGGTGACTTGGTATATTTAAGGCTCCAACCATACATATAGTCATCTATTAAGAGGAGTGGTGCAGAAAATCTCCAACCTCCCTTCCTTGGACCATACATGGTAAACAAAAAGGTAGGGGTCGTGGCAGATGAGCTTGATCTATCTCCAGGCAACAAGATACACAATGTCTTTCATGTATCATGCTTAAAAGTAGCCATATGGAAACACAACATTCCTATTGAGGAAATACCACCTTTATATGAGGAGGGACAATTGATACAGATTCCAGAGGAAGTGCTAGAAGTAAGGGAGAAGAGGCTAAGGAAGAGGAACATCAGGGAATACTTGATCAAATGGAAGAACTTACCTATAGAAGATGCTACTTGGGAAAGTGAACAACTTCTTTAGGAAACAAGATCATAATTGCTTGTGGGCAAGCAATTTCTAGTAGGGGAAACTGTAATGTCCACCACCTCTTGATAAAGAGGGTGCGAGATACTTAGTAGCCTAGTTGTCCCCACTAGACTATAGTCTCATGAATCATGGGGACCAAGAAACCCCAAAGCACTTTCCAAAGCACAATGTTATAATTTTTAGTTGACTTTGGGAGAAAAGGTAAAATGAAGAAAGGAAAAGACCACGTGTGGAAAAGCAAGGAGTTAATTGTTGAAATATTGTGTAATTGCAAAAAGTATTCTTATCCCCCTTTTCGGATTGGTTAAATCCTAAATGTAATATGCAAATTAAGAAGTTGACCCCCATGAAAATTAAAGTGGTTCTAACTACCCAGAAAGAGAAGTCGACCCTGCCAGTGAAGCGACACCTCCTTTCAACGCTTGCCAGTTTGTATAAAAAAAGGAAACCAACGCCTCATTTGTTCACTGACTCATCTCACTCATCTAGTGGACAAGTATTGAAGGAAGCTGCGGTTACTAGTTGCCGGAAGAAGGAAGAGAGAGATGCCCATTGCTTGGGAGAGGATATTCTCTAGTGTTCGGTTTATTGCCTTGGCATTGGATTGGCTATGGTTCTTTGATTATTTTCTGGTCTAGCATCATGGTAGTTTGTCTCTCGTAGAGAGAATTATTCTGGTACTGTACTTGGTTATTGAATCCATATTAAAAAAGTTTTGTTGGGTTTTCTTCCCCTTGAGGGTTTCCCAGGATAAATGCTTATGTACTCTATGATCTTGTTTCTTTAAGTAAGATCCTTATTATGTTGTTGTTATAACTGTAATAATTACTATTGAACCCGAGATTAATAATAATAACTTAAGCAAGAAACTTAACATGGTATCAGAGCAGGCCTGAAAGAGCATTGTCGCAGATTCATTCTTTAGTTTTGTCGGGATTAAAAAATTAGGGTTTCTGAATATTTTGAATTTTTGGCTGCAAACCACATTGGGAATTGCGCCCTTCCTAGGCACATCTTTTGGCATAATAATCGAAGATTTTCAGTGGGCAGAACTCCCGAAAAGTCAAACCCTAGTTTGACTTGGTACCAGAAAACAAGAACCAGAATAAAAAAGCTGTAGTCCAGAATTTCGCAGGTCCAGTTTCAACGGTCAGAAATGGGAGTTTTCAGAAAATGACAATACCAACATACTCGCCTCATTCCAACACATCTTTTGGTGAGTTCAGTTTTCAGATCCAAGAAATTTGATTTTTCTATTATTTCTATAGCCCAGAGGGATAGGGTTTCTACTAAAAGAAAGAATGGATACCGATATGAGGGTAGAAGACAGGATGGAAGGATCTGGAAACTTCAGATCTTGGAAGCATAGGTTGCAGATTATTCTAGACGAGAATGATCTCCTAGAACATGTTACAGTGGGTGTACCAGAACCAAAGGAAGAAGAGAAAAAGACCAAGCATAAGAAGAATGAAAAGAAATCAAAGAGAATTGTGTCAGATTTAGTAAAGGATCACTTGATCCCTCATATATCCGAACTACAAACAATAAGGCAAATGTATGAAGCACTCAACAGGTTATATGAAAGCAAAGACATTAGCCATAATCTTGCCTTAAGAAATGAACTTCGTAATATGAAGATGGAAAACTCAGAATCTGTCTCATCCTATCTTATGAGAGTTTCTCAGATTAGAGATCATCTTGCAGCTATTGGAGATGTCATTAGTCACAAAGAGCTTGTAACCAGAACCCTAAATGGGTTTCCAACATTTTGGATTCCTTTTGTACAAGGAGTGTGTGTAAGAAGCAAGTTACCCGAGTTTGATAAGTTATGGGCATATTGTACACACGAAGCATCTAGACTTGCAGACCAACAAAAGAGATTAATTGTTGACGAAGAGAAATCTCTTACATTTCAAAAGAACAGAAGAAGTTCCTTCAGGAAGAACATTAAAGAAGATAACTTCGTAAGAGTTCCAGATAAGAAGAAAGATGTTTCAAAGATCAGATGCTACAACTGTCAAAAGTTGGGACACTTTTCCTATGACTGTTCTCAAGGAAAAGGGAAAAGAAAGCATCAAGCACAGATGGCAGAGGAAGAGGAATCTCCTCCCTAAAAGAAAGCTTTAGTAAAAATTGAGGATTATGTACTTTAAGTTGAAGATAGTTGATCTGAAGAAAGATAGCAAATGGTGGAGTCCATGGAGCCTCCCCACACAAAAACAAAAGATAAGTATTCATGTTTATTTTTAGTATGTTGTTTACTTTAATACTTTATCATTACAAGTTAGATTTTTGTGAGAATGTTAATTAACCTCATTTTATTTGAGTGTCTATGCAATTTTATGAAGGAAGTATCAAAGAAGAGGATAAAAAAAGAGATAAAATATTTATTTCAGGTATGATCACTCATGAGAGTGACAAAGTTATGTGTTTAGCTATGATAGTAAGGGGAAATTTGGTAATTTCATAGCTAGAGTGAAAACGAGTTCAAAAGTTTTATTCATGATTAGGGTCTCAGATGTGTACATGGTTGAACAAGTTTTGTTTAAGAAAAGATGTGTACTACTCTGATAGAAATCATGATATTGTTTTATTTGATTACTGCGTATTGTTACTGACTGATTGGCTAAGTGACATATCTCAAAAAACAGACTGTAAGTAAGTTTATAGGTCTTAGAAGAAAGAACTTATGCCTTGACTTGCAGAAGTTAGACAACATGAGAAGGAATTATGATATGGTGACAGTCAATAAGAACCAGAGAATATCCAATATTCACATAGGAGTAGGAGGATCCTAAATATGCAGAACAAAAATCTTCAATATGAATAGAAAGATGGATACTTAGATATAGTTGATGAGATGGAGGTAATTGCAGGTTGCTCCAGTACCGTTCTTATAGATGCAGAGGGAGCAGGTTGATCCAATATGAAGTCATAATGAAAGAAATGTTTGAACTCAAGAAGACACCCAGGATATTACGGAAGAGAACTTCGTAGAGAAGGAACGAGCAATCCCATAGGTAGACCTTCGTAGAGAAGGAGAAAGAGAAGAGACCTTCGTAGAGAAGGAAGAGACCTTCGTAGAGAAGGGGAATGAGAATTTTTCCAAGGTTGGACTCTGTCCAAGTGTTTAGTTTTGGATACTCTAGGGACATGCTAGAATACCCTCGTAGAGAGGGGTGTGACCACCCTCATAGAGAGGAGTGTGGATGTTTCTCCAAGGGGAAACATGCAAATACTCTCCTCTGGCCAAGGATTGAGTAGCCTAGAACACGAACCTTGACCATGTGGAATGGTTAGTTGGCTCTTGAGGTTTGTGTCGTGATCCTGCATGGATCATGGAAAGGGAGTCTAGTCTTGACCAGGATATCATCTTAGCTTCTCTAGTTCATGTGGGATGACTAGGAGTGAAGCTATGGTAGTAGTCCTCCCTAGTGGATGGGTGAGATAGATGACTACAAGAGAAGGGAGAACATAAAAGGAATGACAAAACTCATAGAATATCTTCTGTGTGAAGATAAGACATCTTCTGTGTGAAGATAAGATAGATAAGAAAAAGTATCTTCTGCATTAATATGAAAGAAAGAAAGAGTATCTTCTGCACGAAGATAAAGAGAACAAAACTTATTTAATATGGATTCATGAAGAAACAGTCAGTGATCGTGATGCTAGATGACCAAGTGGATTATATTGATGCCTCCTGTTATCAAGTTGATGCTGTTACCTAGTTGATGATGTTGCCCAGTTGATGATGTTATCCAGTGGATGATGTTTCCCAGTTGATGATGTTATCCAGTTGATGCTATTTTTCAGTTGATGATGACATCCAGTGACCTGTCAAAAGATAAATAATATCCTTCTTGTTAAGAGGGAGTGTTGAAATATTGTGTAACTACAAATAATATTCTTATCCCCTTTTGCGGATTGGTCAAATCCTAAATGTAATATGCAAATTAAGAAGTCATCCCCCAGGCAAATTAAAGTGGTTATAACTACCCAGAAAGAGAAGTCGGCCCTGCCAATGAAGAGACACCTCCTTTCAACGCTTGCCAATTTGTATAAATAAAGGAAGCCGACGCCTCATTTGTTCACTCACTCATCTCACTCATCTAGTGCGAAAGTATTGAAGGAAGCTGCAGTTACCGGTTTCCGGAAGAAGGAAGAGAGAGAGGCACATTGCTTGGGAGAGGATATTCTCTAGTGTTTGGTTTATTGCCTTGGTGTTGGATTGGCTATGGTTCTTTGATTATTTTATGGTCTAGCATCATGGTAGTTTGTCTCTGGTAGAGTGAGAGTTATTTTGGTGCTGTACTTGGTTATTGAATCTATATTAAAGAAGTTTTGCTGGGTTTTCTTCCCCTTAAGGGTTTCCCAGGATAAATGCTTCTGTAATCTGTTATCTTGTTTCTTTCAGTAAGATCCTTATTATGCTGTTGTTATAACTGTAATAATTACTATTGAACCCGTGATTAATAATAACAACTTAAGCAAGAAACTTAACATTAACCCCAGGAGGTGGTTAACTAACTCAACAAATAATTAGATCAGAGTATAAAATAAAAGGAGGGCACATCTCTCACTCATTCTGAATTATTATTACTTTTGCATCTTGGGATCTTGAGCACAAAGACGTTTTGAGGGTTTTGGGATAACAAACCCTAGAGATCAAATCAATGGTGAAATATCCCACCTATCATGATCCAAGCTTGGTCACAGAGGTGCAATATTCCTCCCTCACCATTCTACAATAGGTACATGTCACATTCATCAACATAGGAAGAGGTAATGCACAACTTCAGGGGGTTTTCGACAGGAGGGTGCACCATCTGAAGAAGAACTATTCAATCTAGGAAGAGGAGGATTTGGGGCCTAAGGACTTATGGTTTTTCATTGTAGGGACTAGGGCACCCTTTCTAGCCCATTTTGGAGGAGGATTCTCTGTTTTATGATTTATTGGAGCTTGGCACGAGTTGGAGAGAAGGAGGGAACATTGCAGAAAGAGGATCCACCCATCTGAGGGGCCAGATCTTCCTCAAACAACTTGAAACTCTGCCAGGGGGTTTGTCTTGCCCCAATATACTGTTCTAGCAATTTTGGTGGCATTTGGAGGTCTCTAGGAGGGAGGCCTAAATGTCGGGTAGCTACAATGAACCAGGAGGATTGGATCTAACTCTTAAAGGGAAAAAAACTAATCTTGTCCCTTTCTCCAGTTTATTGTGGTGCCTTTGGAGGTTATTTTCTTTAGTTTTGGAGCTTGTTGGGGTAGTTATTGTTCCATCTTGGTTATTCTTCTTGTATCATTCCAAACTTGTAGATCTATTGTATTAGTATTACTCTACTATCTAAATAAAGGTCAGATCTGAAGTTGTTGGCTCTATATTGATCTTCATTGCTTGTATCTTGTCATTTTATTATGTTATATGTTCATATATATATCTCCATGCTATAATATCTAAGGAATAAACCCTTAATGCACAACTTGATGAGACAAACCTAAATAACACACTGAAACAATAGCAAACGGTTAAACAACCGTTGGTTTCGGGTAAAAAATCAGCTTGGGAACATTACATTGGTATTAGAGCATGGCTTATCTCACAATCCGAAACATATCTAAGTCCATAGTCAAGGAAGTGAACACCTCTAGGTTCTGCCATATACTGACTCAATGTGTTTACCGTAAAGCATATATCTGGTCCAGTGTTCATTAAATACATCAACGAGCCAATCATCTACATTTACATGGTGACATCCACTATCTCTGAAGAAGTATCACTTTGTAACTTCAAGTTCGTCACCATCGGTATAGGCATGGATTTACAATCCATCATATCAAATCTCTTCAGTATTTCTATCGCATATTTTCCTTGACACAGGTAAATCTCATCCAGTTTCTACCACACCTCTAGACCCAAGAAATAATGCATCATACCCAGGTCTTTCATCTCGAACTGTGATGCAAACTTTATCTTGCACTCAACGATGAGCTTCTCGTTGCCTGTTAGAAGCATGTCATCTACATATAATAGTAATATCACTAGTCCACCATCCACAACCTTGTAGTAAAGGTTGGAATCTGCTTTACTCTTGGTAAAGCCCAAGCTCATCAGGACACTGCTTGATCTGGCATATCATGCCCCGAGTGCCTGTTTAGGCCCGTACAAAACTTTTTTCAATTTCCATAAATGAGACTCCTTCTCATGTATCTTGTGGTTTCTCTATGTACACTTCTTCTTGTTATTGGAGCAAGTGTCTCATCATAATATTCTCCCTCTCGCTGAGAGAATCTTCTGGCCACAAATCAAGATTTGTACATCTCTATATTGCCATCAATAACATTTTTGATCTTGTATATCAACTTGAAAGTCACCACTGACTTCCCTTCCAGTCTCGGAACTAAGGAAAAATCCATACCCCAGTCCTTATGACCGACTTCCTCCTCTATCACTGAAACAAATGAATCTTCCCAGGAGGTCTCATATATCCTCGAATACTTTGAAGCTTCGATCTAGCCTCCTCAACTCATGGAACCTGTCTATCAGTCCTGGAAGACGTCTCTCTCTACCATTTGAATATGAGGAGGAATACTTTCTGAATGAAAGTCTCTAAGCCACTGAATCTATATGAGATCAGGATCACTCTGAGTCTCCATGCTCCCTTTAAAGCTTGATTCCCTCTGAGATTATATAATCTTCAAAGACATGTGCTCTCTCTGTATGTGATGATCTCCTTTTAAGTCTAATCTCCTATGAATGGTCCACGAGAGGGTGCTCCTCCCTACTAGATCATGATGGTTGACTCCCTTTGAACTCTAGCTCCTTCTGAGATGGTGTTAGCCTATGGCTTAAATTACCAATCACCAAGTCTAATTGTCACCTATATTTATATTATTCATTTAGGATATTAGTAATGTATCCTTAAGTGATGAATAATGAGTTAGTTAATATTTCCTAGCCTAATCATCATGCATGATTTTAGGATCTAGAGAAAATCTCTCTATGAGTTGGCATCACCCATTGTACTATAAATACGTAACACTAGTGTGAATACAATAGTTGTGGCTAGTGAGCTTGTTCCATCAACTTGTTGTTCCTGTCTATATTTTATCAATTGGTATCAGAGCCATGGTGAAGAAATGATGATAATATCAAAGCTTATTTGTTCTTGAGGTCGTGTTAGTCTTGAGTTCCATGGTAGTTTTCCATGGGAAGTTCGATAGCTTCATGAAAGGTTGGAAGGTGGTTTTGCAAATGGATATTTCAAATATGAATCAGTTTGTAGTGTGATGAAATATCACTGATAGCAGTGTATATATAGTCACAACAACAATGACAGAAACATTCAAAGGTTTTGGGTAACAAATGCATATTTATTTCTTGATTATTCTCTCTTTTATAGATCTATGAATCATTCAATTTTCCATGGATCTGTACAGTAGAATAATTTTCATTTTGTGTAAAGGAAAAATAAGTGAAAATGTGCATCATTGTGAAAATAATCTTGTCACACTGTCAACGGATCCAATGAATACAACCCGTTCTCTGTTCACCAATGATAGTGATATTTTGCAAAAATCATAGTCTGAGTGTTTTGTTTCCTAAAGGAAAATAATGAGAAACATTAATCAAAATCATACTTTTTGGCTTTCTATTCTCGAGTTTTTTTTGCAAATTAAGGAGGCTTGATGAGGATTATCACCTTGGATTCTTGGTGCATCTCCACGTGATCTAGTGCCTCTCAACACAATCTGATCACTCTCCTCAGATCCACAATCACATAGATCCGACTGATTTGTGGCTCAATACTTATCGACATTGTGACCTTATCTGACATAATGCTCCAATCAAAAGCCACTGCAGTTGTCCACACAGTGCACACATCCAGATGAATTACCCGCAACAATCTACCCACACAGATCTGGATCGAACTTTTTGATGGTGATACCTATGTGTTTCGTGTGTGATCTATTGAATGCCAACAACTTGATCATAATAACCATGGGAGACATCGCTTGATTTTTGATATTGCAGAAGGGTACAAACCATTCTCAAGGAGGTCGCTTGTGGAGAATATATAAACTACTCCAACAATATGATCAACAATGACTTCAATTTCAGATCTATGTATGTATCGTCTGCTAGTTACAGATCTGGTGCTTGGACCACAGATCGAGTCCTTGGCTATGCCAATTGGGTATGAGCATTATCCTCAAATAATCCTCCAACAACCGTGAATGAATTTCTTTCTTTTTTTCCAACGATCAGGTATAAAGATCAATGCCCATAACGTTGAGACGTTGGCTGTCACCCTTGTGAAGCACTGACAGTTAATTCGATCTATTGCTGGAAGAGAAATCAAATGGCCAAGAGAGGTGCACCCAACTCTGAATTAACACTGTCATAATTGATTATTTTCTAGGGAGATTTGATCCATTATTAGAGAGGGATAATCGATCCATTTTCAGTGAGAGAGATCGATCTAATACCATAAGAGTGCGCCAGTTAGTTGAAGTTTGCAATAAGTGTTTACATGATTAGGGAAATATGGTGTGTAATGTTCCCATAGTAGAAATTAAAACCTCAATCAAGAATTACGTTGGTGGAAATCTGAATTGTAGGACAATGGGTAGACAAGAGTCTAGCGTTGATCATTTTGAGCTGCATTGGAATATGTAATTTGTAGTGATAAATGAAAATTTCTCCTTGAAGTCAGGATTACGAGCATGTGAAAGAATCAAATCTCGTAGCTTCCATTTCAAAGGATTGCAATGTCTGAGGAAAATATTAGAAGCATATAATGATATTTGGATGGCACAGTGGAAGCATTGGTGAAGGAAAAATTCCTATACAGAAAAGATTCTTGTATAATGGACGGTTTCCATTCTTGCAACGTATGATTGAGTTCTTGTAGAAGTGTATGGTTTCCAAAGAGATTGTAATTACAAATATTGATGAATATAATGAAAGTAGAATTCTGAATGTTTTCAAGTAGAATTCTGAATGATTCTTTGAAATGGAGATGGTGAATCAGAGATATGGTTTTTACTAACCATTGCAAAATACTTGGTTAGAGCAGATTTGTGGTTTTCAGTCTTGTCAGGCATCGTGACACTGAAGTTTTCATTAAACTCCATCTGGGTACCAAAAGAGAGCTGAAAATGTTGCAATACGAAGGTGCAGTGGTGGATCCTATCGTGGACCGGAGCGGAAATTCACAACAACGCATCCAGTGTTTTCAACTTCTAGGTTATGATTTGTCAAAGGAGAGGTTGGTTTGGATTCTGAAAAAACATTAAAGTTTATGCACAGTTTTTTATGTTGTCACTTTTTGAAAAACATTTTTAGAGTGACATACTTGAGATTTGGAAGTGTTTCATTTTAACATAAAGTAATACTTTATGTCAATGTAAAATGTTTTATTTTTGGTGACAAAAGTGGAGTGATAAGAAGATTATTTAATGTTTATTTCAAAGTAGGCTATAAGGATGAGAACTTAAAGGCACTAATGGTTAAGCAACAAAGTTAAAGTCACATTTAATTATTTGTGAAGGTTAAATGCTTGAAAGTTGAGAGAGAGCTTGAAACATTTGTAACCCTCTCTTTGAATATCCTTATGATATCAAGAAAGATATTAGGATGATTTGATTTTGTATTTTGGCACAAAATTTTCATTGTATTTCGGCATATTATTGTGATCACAAGGGAATCCATAATAAAATAGATTCTTTTTGCTTGTGTCCTAGATCCATCCGAAATTGAATAAGGGGATCTTAGGTACACCTTGTGTAGTGTGTGCTGGTGATTTTTTCATGGCTGTTTTATGAGCTGATTTATGTCTAGTTTTGACATTATCATACACACATGGAGTGCAAATAAGGTTAATGAAATCAATGCACATGATGAATACCATTCATGCACATACAATCAAGCACATGTAATCAAAACACCATCATGTGATCAAGCATATGCAATGCACATTCAAGCATTCAAAGTTGTCATACACGTTAGCATTCTAAAACATTTCACATTCATATCCTTGAAGCATTGGACACTTCAATATAATTTGAATATCAATTCAACTTCAGAACAAACAATTCTACATCAAGCAATAGGCGAATCAAGTTAATAAAGCATTCAAAATTGAAGATCATTTTCTACTTGCAATAGTTTATTTGTAAGAGTGAAATCAAATTTAAATTGAGTTGAATTGTAATTTTTGGGTGCATTCTCGGTTGAACCTAACACCCACAACTTGCTTGTGTCATTCTATTCCTGAGTTTATAGGTTGAGTGGTTAAAACTGAAATCATTGTAAACATCAAAGTCTGGGTGCATTTTCGTTAGTATCTGACACCCACACCTTGTTGTAAGTGAGTGCAGGAAAGAGAATTAAAGAATACAAGCAAGTGACTTCCTAGAAACAAATTCAACTGAGCATGAAGATCAAGTGAACGAGAAGTTCAAGTGAGCACATTCAAATGGAGTGAAATATAGAATTATTAGAGTTACTGAACACTCTAATAAACATTGTTGAAGACAACATAGTCATACTTCACAAAGATATTCTTCAATCAAAGCTAACTTGTTTCCAAGTGACGCAAGCTAAAGTTAGACTTCTTCAAGATCAATCCCAACTATTGAATGATGAGTTGATAGATTTCAAAAATCAATAGCCAATGAAGTGTTCTGAACTAGTTTCTGTTCAACACAACCCTCTCTATAATGATGATGACAATGATGATGATGATCAACAATCAATGAAGGAGAAACTCAATAAGACAACTCCAGATGCAGACAAAGACAAAACTATTCATGAACCTACATTTCAAGAGTTTTATTTTGAGTTCAGTGAAGAAAACCTTTCAATGATGCAACAATATGCAGTAAATCAACTTTCACAGATGTCAAAGAAACAAGTTGAGAATACTCTTTCCAATCCCATCATCAGACCTTGGGAAGAAATCATTTACAACAATAATAGAACAAGACTTGGATATGACAAGGAAGTTACCTTTCATATTCCCGATTATTCTAGACCAATCCATTTCTAAAGTGATGGATTCCTTCAAGAAGTTTCAACTTCACCTGTTCAAGTTCAAAATCATAATGCAAAGTGCCAACATTGTAATCGAGTTGGTCACATGGAGAATCAGTGTTTTGATCTACATCCTTGCCAACATTGTGGCAAGCATAACCATTCTTCAGACATATGTTCAACACTGAAGAAACCTGCAAGATTGCAGATTCACTATGAGTGGATCGATCCTTGGCAGTGGTCATCAACAACCAAGTGATTATATAAGCTTACTGTATAATTCAATCTTGAGTAAAGACCAATATTGCAATACATAACATTTTTGTACCTCACATAAGTGGTCCCCTTATGGCATAGATTTTAAGCATGGCCCTCATGGGATGAGGTAACATGTGTTTTTTTTTTCCACATGCCCACTTTGTGTTTTACACAAATGAAACAAGTATGATACTCTCTTGAGCCTAGAGAGGGCAGTACAATGATGTAACTCTTTTGTACCTTAAATGGGGGAGTTCAAAAATAAAATGACGATGGTTCATGAAACCACTTGAAGTCTCTCCTTTCAGCTGACAAAGGGGGGAATTAATGATGGAATTGCATATGGTTGTTAGACTGAAAGTTTTGACAACAAATATGCCAAATGGGCATCAAATTTTCCAAATGGGCAACTGCGTCTATAGATGGAATACTTTGGCAGAATTATGATTCAATGACTTGCAATTGAATCATACACATGATACATTGGTATTCTATTAGACACCTAAACGTGTCAAAATTGGTTAGTGGTCATCCAAAAACCATCAGTTACATGGTATCAATTGGTCAGTGGTTATCTTAAACCACAGATTCAGAGAGCACTTTCAGTGATACACTTATAGTAGAGTGGTGATACTACATGTTCACCAATTAGCAAAAGACATCAAATTCTTCTAGCTCAAATACTTGGAATGTTAGCCTATGGCTTACCTTACCAATCACTAAGTCTAATTGTCATCTATATTTGTATTATTCATTTAGGATATTAGTAATATATCCTCAAGTGATGACTAATGAGTTAGTTAATATTTCCTAGCCTAATAATCATGCATGATTTTAGGATCTAGAGAAAATCTCTCTATGAGGTGGCATCACCCATTGTACTATAAATATGTAACATTGGTGTGAATACAATAGTGTTGGCTAGTGAGATTTTTACATCATCTTGTTGTTCCTGTCTATATTTTATCAGCTGGTACTTGGTGTGGCCATCTGCCTTACCACTGGTGGATCCATATGCTCCTTCTGATGATACGACTCATCGATTCTATATAGCTTTTCATCCTGCAAAGTGTCATGAGACCATGTTGGTCTCTTCCTAGTTACTACAATGATTATGGGTAGGCCCTTCTAGCTCTACTAACTCTTCTTGATGATCCGAAGAGTGAACAATTTAACTAGAGGGATCTGTTCGATCATATTTGGAGCCTTCTCAATCAATCTCCATATGAGGTACTCTGTATCTCACAAAAGTATCATTCTTTCCATAAGGTTTTAACTTCGTCCTCTTTTTCTTCGGTACATGGACGTATACGGTTGTGTATACAATTTCTTATCTAGATAGTCTACTCCATGTCTCAAACTAAAGACCATCTAATATGTTGCCTCCTGTAATCATCACTATAGCTCCCCTCATAGCTATCACCTATGACTTGGCCGGAACAAGATCAACAACAAGGGAAAACAATAGACAAGAATAATACTCTTATAATAATAAAAAAAACAATAACGAGAACAATCGTCACAGTAGCTCCTTCTCAGAGCTATCACTTGTGACCTGCCTGGAACAAGAGACAAAATAAAAATGCAATAATAAGAAATATGAACACCACTGTTCAATCATTTCTCCATGGTAACCTGCCCGAGACAATAGCAACAAGAGAAAAAGTATTTCCAATATAATAACATTTTCATAAGAACAAATCTATGTTAAAAGACAATTTCATGGTAATCATCATAACATTACCAAGGTGGCCTTCCTGGAAGAAAAACAAGAAATATCTTCGAGAGGAGATGTTAGTTCATCTTGCAAACAAACATTTATATCTATAGTACTCACATGTTACCAAGTATTCATTACATCTAGCAATAATAAAACCTTTCAAAGATTGTTGTCACAACTATAATGTTTACTTGTACTGTAGAAATGATCAAACTTGATATGTGCAAATTGGAAACTTATCAATTTAATCAATCAAACCTGGAACCTGGAGTCTTATCTTCAAGAATGAGTGTTGTTGCTTTTCTTCTGAGTCTCCTTCACTCAAGATGACAAGTATTCTCTCCAACCTATCCCATGTACTAAGACAATATGATTTCTTGACATAAATCTTAGTTAGGGAATATAATGCGAATAAAATCTAAAAACTCAACCTTAATCAATCTAATATTTTGACTAAAGTCAATTTATAACTTTAAGTTTGACCATAGGTTTGACTTCAACAGATCAAAATAAAACTAGATGTTCATAAAATCACAATAATGACATAACAACTAGAGGCATATCAAAACAATCAAACCTGGAGAGCATTGTTCCTTTGAATGTGATGGATCTACAATTTTTGCTTGGACAAAAGATCCCTTCTCTTGCAAACACCCTTAAGATAGTGATACAATTTAAACATATGCAAGTACATACCTCCGACAAAAATGATAGGCAACGACACCATTCGACAACAATGAAAAGCAATAATGAACCCAAAAATTTCAAAGTGCTCCAACTTGCAATTTGAAGATAGCTAGAGATGTGCTAGGGTAGGGCGCACTAGGACAACTAAAAATTAGGCCCAAAACTTCACTAAATTTTCCCAACGAATTTGGGTTAGGGTTTGTTGCTGTTGCAAATCCAGAAACCCTAACTTCCGGAAGAATGACTAGCGATATGATCTAGGGAAACAATAATTTCATCATCCTTTCAACGAGTTGCTCAAAAAGTTACCAGAAACTTCATTGGACCATAGGAATTGCAACTGGTACTACAATTGGTGTTGCAACTGGTGCTACAACTGGCACTACAACTGGTTCTGCTTCATCTCCCACTATCTCTTCAACTTCATAATATTGTATATCTGATTAATAGAAAAGATGCGCCCTCCTTAGGCGACCTTATTAGTGGGTTTAGTAGTGCTCAATGAGCTTGACAATGAGGGAAATTGAGGATCTTCGTTCCAACGGCTAGACTGTTATGTAGGAAACCAACTCTGATCCCATGTTAAAATTTTGATATGATCCCTTAACCATAGACAATGTCACATCATTGTCACCCAACCATAGAAACTTACACATGCCACCCCCGAGCAAAATAACATTTTCTTAGATAGAATGATTATGGCAAGTCCACTCTAGAACCAATAGAGAAAACCTAACTAGAAACACCATTGTTGTAGCAACATCACAATACCAATAAAGCATACCTTTACCAAGAGAAGTGCAAAAGAGAGATACCAGAAAGACTGAGAATACTCCATGACAACTGCTGCACTACTCTCTCCAGAATTGCACCTCCTTTTGCTGCAACTGCTCCTCCTTAGACATGCACACTAGTTGAGTGAGTGAGTGAGTGTGTCCAAATGAGATAACACATCTCCTTATTTATACTAGTCTGTCCAAGTGACTTTTCTAGGTGGGGCCAACTTATCTTTCTGGGGTTTTCTATTTCTTTATTATTATTCTCCTTGGACCAATTTCTCTTCTAGGGTAATTCCACATCTGTTTAATGGTTCTTTCTTCCAAAGTATTCTACTCTAAGTAAAAAGGTTATACTGGAGGTTAATACCTCCTGTAGCTACCAAAACATCATCAATGCCTTCAAAATATTGAGTAAATGGAGTCTTGAAATTAAGAGTTAGATCCACAATATCCCTAGGGGTGTAAACCCTCTTACTCCCTAGGGTATGCAAATCAAACTTAGGTAAATCTAGGAGGGTGAACACCCTTGTACTCCTAGAAACCTCACAATAAATGATTTGTCAACTAGAAAATGAGATGAAACTTAATGGAGGGTTTGTGCACTTATACTCCTCCTAGGTTTTCAACCAATAACAATTATGAAATGAGCAAGAAAAACTAACAATTACAGATTTTCCTTATCAATTTCAAAAGATATGCAAGATAAAACCCTAGTTCACCAAGCTATGACCATTCATAAGCAAGAGAGAAGACCTCCAAGAGGTGCGCACCACCTTAGTTCCAGAAATCACCAAGAGAATTCACCATAATACATTTGCATGAGAGAGAGAGATCAAATTGCCCAAAGAGGGTGCAAATTTCAGCCAAGTAGTCTTCTCACAATGGGAGAGATATGATATAAAATGAAAAGAGTTTGATATCTATTTATACAAATCCTCCTAAAAGTGTTTTTCCACTTAATTTTAGGGTGACCACAAAGTAAGGGGTTAACAACCTTTACTTTTCCCATTTACATGATTAAATTCAAATTTAACTTTAAAAATTGCACATAAGAAACCATAATGTGACGTTGGTATTTTTTATAAGTCGTTGGAGTTGATGATGGAAGTCGTTGGGCCTTCTAGGGCCTCCCTCTCATGTGTTATGGTTTCCGCCTTTAATCCATGCCTCCTCCCATCAAAACATGCCAAGTGTCCTTCATCAATAACTCCACGGCCAAATCCCTAGCCCTAGGGTGAGGTCAAGCCTCAAAATGTGATGTTTTGGCCTCAAGAAGCCAAACGTTGGGCTAGTAGGGGCTAGGCAAGGTCCTGTATGGTGTCTCCTTTTTCCTGTAAAGGAAACTTTCATCTTCCTTCTTTTCCCAAGGTGTGGGTCACGGTGTCCAACTTTTGGGCTTCAAGTCCCAAGGAAGCCCAAGCTAGGATTTTTATTCCAAAACTATCCACCAAGTAGGTCCCGCAAAGATAATCAATATTCCCTCCAAGTATCTCAAGTCAAATGCATCATGATAAGTAAATCAAGTCAATAAAAGAGCCATCTAAGCATGTGCATAAAAAAAGACCTCATCAAACTAAACAAGTTCTCAAAGACCCTATGCAATTTGCCAGTTCATTAGTTCCTCAATAACTTCATCAGTTCCAACTAAATAACTCTTTTACACAATTCATCAGTTCCTCAACAACTTCATTAGCATCATTTTCCATTTCCATTTGTAAAATTTCCCTCCTCGAGGCATGACAAGTTCTGGATGAGGGTTCATCCCATGGTGCCATAATTCCATTGAATGAAAAGACACCTCAATGGAGCCGCCAAATGAGATCAAGGCTCATCAAATGATGGAAAGGGGGAAACAAGGAAAGGTGGGTTCTAGGAAGGTGGAGTCGCCATATGAGATTTAAGAGGAGCTGATCAAGGATGGAAGAGGAACTCCCTTTAAGTGGAGTCACTAGGAAATCTAGGGAAAGGCTTTGGGATAGCTTTCCAAAGTGTCATTAGGGATCATAAGAGGATTCAAAATCCCCCCTGACAACGGTGCCAAAATGTGGTCGCACAGGTTGTAGGTTGGACAAAGCCCGACCCAAACCACAAGATGGCGACAACTAGGAGAATACCTACCCACTGCCACCTCAGATAAGTATTCCCATCACTTTAGAGGTGAAGTGATCACCTCAAGGGGGGAATATCGGGTGACCCTAAGGGGAAATGAGATGGAAAATGATACTTATGAATGGATTCCAATATAGGTCAAGTTTCTAAATGGAAATTAGTTTGCAAATGAGTCTCGATAGTGGTCAATGGTTGCAAAGAAGTTTGAGTACCTTCATATGATGATGGTACCTACCCGAGACACAAGAAACACCAAGTATACAAGCTATATGTTAATTGGATAAGAAAGTTAATCTTGTTATCCCTATTTTTAGTAGTCAACAAATATATATATCAACAAATAAATAATTATTATAGCTGCTAAATAAGATGCTAAAATTCTAACAAATGATGCAAGAGATAAGCTAGTAAACACAATTACAACTCAAGTATAAAAGCATAGACTTTAGCATCAATGTAAGGTTGTCACAAATACGTATTGCAGAGATATATTTGCATCCTTATGGATGTAGAAAAAAAATTGTTACAACATAAAAATCAGCCACCAAAACTTGCAAAACATCCACCCAAAAGATGCGTTAGGACTAGTAGATTATAGGGATAAATTATTAACAACTTTTGACGGTTAGAAAATGAGTAAATTTGAAAGTTGTGAAGTGTTTTGCTACAACCCTAATGACTGTGGCTTAAATTTATAACAACAATAAGAGTTACTTGAAAAATATGACGCCCTAGGGGAAGAAGCAAGCCAATATCATGTAATATTGATTGCACTTCAAAAAATTTGAAAATATCGTAAAATCACGTTACCCAAAGCAAGTAATTTTATTTCTCCAATGCAAATTTCAGATTAGTGCCTTCAAAATATTGGATACATGGATTCTTTCAATTAAGAGTTAGATCCACAATATCCCTAGGGGTGTAAACCCTCTTACTCCCTAGGCCATGCAAACCAAACTTAGGTAAATCTAGGAGGGTGTACACCCTTGAAATTTTCCTAGCAACCTCACAATAAATGACTTGTCAACTAGAAAATGAGATGAAACTTAATGGAGGGTGTATGAACTTATACTCCTCATAGGGTTTCAACCAATAACAATTATGAAACAAGAAAGAATAAATAACAATTGCATATTTTCCTTACCAATTTTAGAAGAGATGCAAGATAAAACCCTAGTTCACCAAGCAAAGACCATTCATAAGCAAGAGAGAAGACCTCCAAGAGGTGCACACCGCATTATCTCCAAAAATCACCAAAATAATTCACCATAAGACATTTGCATGAGAGAGAGAGAGAATTTCCCAAAGAGGGCGTGGATTTTAGCCAAGTAGTTTTCTCACAATGGTAGAGCTATGATATAAAATGACAAGAGTGTGATCTCTATTTATACAAATCCTCCTAAAAGTTGTTGTCCACTTAATTGTAGGGAAAGCACAAAATAATGGGTCAACAACGCTTAATTTTCTCCTTTACATGATCAAATTCAAATTTAACTTTAAAAATTGCACATAAGAAACCATAATGTGACATCATCCCTCTTTTAGGGTGACGTTTTGGCATTTTTTTCAAGTCATTGGAGTTGATGATGGAATTTGTTGGGCCTTCTAGGGCCTCCCTCTCATGCGCTAGGTTTTCCTACTTCAATCCATGCCTCTTCCCATCAAAACTTTCCAAGTGTCCTTCATCAATAACTCCACCACCAAAGCCGCATCCCTAGGGTGATGTCAAGCCTCAAAATGTGAATTTTTGGCCTCAAGAAGCCAAACGTTGGGCTAGTAGGGGCTGGGAAAGGTCCTATATGGTGTCTCCTTTTTCCTCCAAAGGAAACATTCATCTTCCTTATTTTCCCAAGGTGTGGGTCATGGTATCCATCCTGTGGGCTTCAAGCCCAAAGGAAGCCCAAGCTAGGGTTGTTCTTCCAAAACTATCCACCAACTAGGTCCTGCAAAGACAATGAATATGACCTCCAAGGATCTCAAGTCAAATGCATCATGATAAGTAAATTAATTCAATAAAACATCCATCGAAGCATGTCCATCAAAAAACACCTCATCAAAGTAAACAAGTGCTCAAAGACCCTATGCAATTTGCAAAGTTTAGGTATGGGAGGGTTGATAAGGTGACCTATTGGGTGAATCGTCCCCTAAGTCGAGGAGTGTTTCCTGGGTAGACCCCTCTCTAATACATGTGGAGAAGATGATATGGATAAGGGACAAGAATTTTGGGAATGGGGTTAATGACATATAAGGGATCGTAGTGTCTCATTTATGGGTGCCTTTGTAGAGGGTGTGCTGGACCTTCGTTTTCAATTCATCCTTTTTCCTGTTAGGATATTTAGACACTTAGGAGTTAGTTAAGATCTACTTGGTCTAATATGTCGTTAGGTAAAAGTGTGTTTCTTTAGTATGCATTAGTATGCATTTGTAGTTAG
>JZKD02S1674809.1:908070-920893 GCA_000966675.3 Picea glauca
AAAAAAAAAAAAAAACTAAAATAAAAACATATATAAATTTAAATAAATAATTTAAAAACAAACATTTTTTTTTTTAAATAACAAAGGGCGGGCACGCAGGAAGCCCACGTGCCCCGCCCTCGTTCCTATAGCTCCCTCCTGACCTAAACCTAACCCTACACGTACTCTCTCTCTCGATCTCTTCCCCTAAAACCTTACACAAAATCTGCTGCCTCTCCTCTCTGCTCTCTCCCTCTCGGCAGGTTCGATGCTCGGCTCTGAGCGCTGGTGCTTGGGCGATGGTTTGTTTGGTCCTGGCTTCCATTAATTTTTTTTTATTACTAAATTTTTTGTTTTCTGTGTGTGTAGCGTGCGGCTCCTCAACCGTGTCTTTGTGCTTCGCTTGTAGTATATTCAATTCTCTTCTCTCGTGGCTTGGCGCTTGGTCGATGGGCTTGTGTATTGTTGTTAAATAAAAATTTGGCAACATTGGTGCACGTGCGTTCTAATAGAGAGAGAATCTTGTATGGGCATTCAATACAGCCAGGCGCGGAAATTTGCAGAAATCTTTCCTCGTGATCCATGGCAGGCAGGATTCGAGGAATGAACCTTGGATCACTTCTGACCAAATAATTCATCGCTACAGGTCAGTCGCTTTGGGACTACTTGCCTATTACGTCGATGAAGAAGATCCGAGAGGACCAGGTGAATCCGCTGGGACTGGCCTTCTAGCAGTGCAACAAGTGGTGTTGCAGGACACGCAGTGCATACTGACCCGTGGGCTCCTTCGTGGCTTGGCCTTGGTCCTGACTTTGACTTGTGTATTGTTGTTAATCTTGTGGCCGTATTTGGTATGTGCAAATGTTAGTATAGCTCGGGAACTTGGAGCTTTCCCTCGGGCCCAAAATTTTGTTTAACCTGTGATGTTGCATGGCTCATGATAGATGATTATGAATGCTGACATGTGTTATTGATGCAGGTCTCGGGTGCTAGCAAGAAAGAAAAATGGGCCCAAGGCACCCAATGTTTCTTTATTTATTTTTTATTTTTTATTTTTTTTTGGGGGGTTTTATTCTTTTTTTTTTTTAGCTTGTGGATTTTCTTCAGTGCTTAGTCGACTTGATAAGGTATGTAAAGGCATGGAAAACAAGCTACAACCATTGCGATAGCCAAGGCGCCCCCCTGGACTCTTTCCATTTGAAAGAATAGGATCATTTTCTACTTTTTACAACAACTATTGGTTGAACTCCTTCCCAATTTATTTAGATGACTTTTTTTTCTTTTATTTATATGGTTAGATATAGTAATTTCAACGACCATTTTTTTGTGATTTGCAGTATTCTAAATCTAAAATAACAAAAAAAAAAACAATCATAGATTTGGCTTTGTGTTGTCTCTACTTTTCCCACTCAATCAATTGTTTAACCTCTCCACATTATACGTCTGTGCCTTTCACTATACCCCATAAATTTTCATTTTCCATTAGGGTCATTAAATTTTTATAAATATATTTCCATTTTTGGAAATTTTTTGAACCTTGACAATCTAAATTTAGTAAACCATTGTAAAGGCTGCACTGGTCAAGAAGCAGGCACTCCTTGATATTCCATTTTCTAATCGGCCCTGGCCACAACAACTCCTGTATGTTTGGCATCTGGCATGAGCTCCTTGATTTCTCTGCAAAAGCAATGGACCTTCACCATAATATCCTCCAGCACTCATTGAATTGATTCCTTTTGCCTATTTTCACATTGTAGGTCGCTATGATTGCTTTCACATAATTTTTATGATTACAGGCAAGAACTATTGAATCTGTTCTCCGTTGGCTAGCAAGAGAATCTGGGGAATCACCGAGGAGTTACAGCAGGTGGTTGTAGTTCCATCCAAGAAGTGTTTTAGTGGTCACTTTTGGTTAATTTTGGTATTGAAATGTTAGATATTTATTTGCTTGTTGGGATTCTAGCTATGTTTAAAAAGTCTATGTATTATATTTATTATACACCTACATATTCATCTTATCTTTACAAGTCTAATCACTTATGATATTTACAAAGTTCAATTAAAATTTATAACATAAAAGAATTCATAAATCACGACGGTACTTGAATCTTTGAAAAAAAACTTATTATGGAAAAAGTGATGGGAAAAAAAATTCAAAAGTAAATTTGAGGTTTACGGTGTACGGTGTTGAGGTTTTTTTTTTTTTTTTTTAACTGTTCATTATATAAAAAATATCACTCTATATAGGTGAGGCTTCTTACAGGTTTGAATCTTTTACAGGCGAGGCTTCTTACAGGTCTGAAGGTGAATAGGCCTCCATCAATCTTACAACAATTTCTAAGGTTTTCTGGTTTATTTCTGGGTCGATTCTAAGTAGGTGGGTAGGCCCTTGGCCCCAAATTTTAAACCAGGGATCTGATACCAAGTGTAGGGACCTAAATTAATTAAGACATAAAAAAAAATCATAAATTTAAATAGATAAGATTTACTTCGATGCATAAACAAAAAGTAATTTTTTTCATTCAACATATAAGCAACATAAATTAAATTTATGAACAACAATATAATAAATTTCATAACAGAATATAGATACCTCTGGTTGATGCTATTATCCCAATATCCGGCTGTCCTCTCTGTTGCTTTGCCCAGCCTGATGCTCTGACCAAACCCTACCCAAAACTGACTAACCACCCAACCAGCTAGGAGCAGCCTATCCAGCTCCCTAGCTCCAGGATTCCTTGAGGATTCTTGCCCCCTGAGCCCAAAACTCCCAGCAACTTGGTGCCCCCTGCAATTTTCCTCCCCAAAATCTAAACCAGAAAAATATCAATAACCAACAAAATACAGTCCTTCTTCCCCATAATTTTATAATGCCCTTCCCGAAGGCCTCTGCCTAGTCATATCTCCCATTCACTGCCTCCTCCATCATTTAAGGCCACCCACCTTATCCCCCCATTTACTCCTTATCCCCTGTCATACGTAAAGCCTTATAATAAATAAATTAAAGTCCATTTACTACCTTATCCCGTATCATACGTAAAGTCTCATCATGATTAAATTAAAGTTATTAAGCCCTTTAATTCTTTACCCCAATCATTGAATGTGTTAATTAATTAATTAATTAATCGACATTTATTAAACAATAAATAAACAATTAATTAATATTATTAATAGTTAATCATTACTTAACTAATACACATTAAGACAGTTAATTATTTAATTAACTATACTTAATAAATCCTATGTGACTATTTAAATGGGGTTGTTACATTTATAAATCGCCGTTTATAAGGTATATTTAAAAGTATATATGAAGAATCATTAAACTTCACCTTAAAAATATTAGTTAATCTTCGAACCCACACGAATGGATGCGATGTATGGATGGCTATGATTGCAGTCAATTAATTTTTTAAAACCAAATGAGGTACGAAACGGGTACACCACACAGTTAGTTTCTTACTCGACAACTGTGTGGACAAACAATTGTTGTGCACTAGTTGATGGTACAGACACCGATTGTACGACCGATGTAGTGATTCAACATGTGGTACGACATAATCGTATGACAACTATACGGTGTGTGATTTAAAATTGCCAGTTGTACAACTTGGAACAAGGTAAGACAACATATAGATAAATAGTTTTAGCGACAAAGAGTTGTATGCCAATATTTTTTATAATTAATTAGAAATGTATGAATCTATTATTAATTAAAAAATTTACACATCAATTTTTTTTACGGATGATTTTTTTTTTATTACAAATTGTACGGATGTTGAAATTGACGACTATTGGAAATATTATTTTTAGAATGTACAGACTCAAAATTAACTTTTTTTTTTTGTAATTAATTCAGTTGGCACTGTGCTCTGTATGGGTAGATGATATAGCAATTAAATATTTTGTATGGATTGGTGATAAATATATGGAGGTCAGTGGAAGTTGTAAATTCCCTTTTTTTCGTTTCTCAAATGCGAATGGCCAAGGGCCAGATTTTGGTAAAAGACCTCTGAATTGGAGAAACTCCAAAAATTGATGTATCCAATGGCATGTAGTTATGTTTATATGGGAAAAAAAATTGACCAAATGTATGGTGGCCAATGGTTAGGATTAGAATTTATTTGATACCAAATGTGGTGTACCAACCTGGTTCACTTAAATAAATATCCAATGTAAAAAAAAAACAATAAGTTAAAATCCATATAGGAAAAGTAATAAATAATTGAATGAGATATGATGAATTGATTACAATGAGAATGAGGGCCATGTTATCCTCAATTCCTAGGGATATCTAAGGAGATGATGTCTTGAGGCCCTCAAGTTATGGACATGGAGTATCAAGAGACCAATGTGTTATCACATTAAGTTGTCTGACATGGGTCTTTTGTCCCTTAGGTTTTAATTTTTATCCTTTAGTATTTAGGTTTGCTTTATTTTTCTCTTTGTGATTTACTTAGGTTAGTCTAATCAAATAAAGACTTGGGTTTTTTCTCACATTTTTGGCCCACACATATGGTTGTAGCCTAGGTTCATTTTTTGGTTTATGTATTTGACTCATCTTTTGACTTGACACCAAGCACTATCGACCCCATGATCCTAACAACCTAACAAATCACTCCATCCACTCATGCTCTTTATCCTTTCCATTCTGTCCCTATGTCCATTAAGGGGTCAAATCAAACTTTGAAAAGGGTGCTGCCAACTCACTAGGTGTTTTCGTAGTGCACCTTTGTCCTTATGATCCTTTACCATCATTCACCATCATCATCTGATGTCATGTATTTCATTGTTTTCAACACCCGTGTCTTCAAAAGGAATATTGAGATTTGGTCATTTATGAGGTTGCTAACTATTTATCAATTTGAAATTTTCCTCCTAAGCTGGGTGTTGCTGAAATCACTAGTTTAGATAAAGCTACAGATTGCGCTACAGGATCGACTGTTTGATCTGAATTGGAGGATGAGGTGGATGTAATAGTTCCATAGATTGATGCAAATCTTCCATCATCAACCATAACCTCTAGGTATTTCCTGAGCCTTTTCAGCTGCATGGAAACATGTTGAGATAACCCTACCTTATATTTTGGTAGCACCTAGCACTGCAGGCTGCATCTCCTCCCACCTGTTTTCCTCTGTACCTCTTATTCCACAGACTCCATAGCCATTTTCCAACTGAATGTTTCCTATACTAAGGTCAAGCCATTTTAATTCAGAATCTTGAATGCCCATTCATTCACTTGGCTCATGTGTCCACACTGCGCTACAAAAATCGTTGCCAAACCTACGCTACAGATCCCCTATCCCAATGCTGCATTTTCCTTAGATTTATTAGTACCATCTTTTGTATTCACAGATCCATGAATTATCCTCCCTTATTCACTATGTCATCCTATGTTTTTATCTCAAAGTCTGCTGGCAACGAGGAGGATAGAAACCCATACATTTTAAAGCTTTGATGACCATTGTATGGTGGCATAAAAATGAACAATGCATCCCTGCATACCTTTCCTCAAAGTTTATTTCCCTCATTTAAAAAAAAAACCATCAGACCAGTCTATTGTTAATTCAAAAGTAAGTTGGAGGAAAATCCCCGAAAGGGTAACCATTAATCACTTTCAAACCTCATAGATCTTTGCCTCTGTTTGGTTTCTTTACCCCTCATAGCATTACAGTCTTTGATCCCCTGTTTCTATCCATGGATACACCTAAAAGGAAGAAGTCTCACAAGTGAGGGAGTGTGGTCAGGATTGAGCCTTCTGACATGCACCTGTTTGATGCTAAGCCTATGGTCAGGGAGGTTTTCCAAAGGGTTGGCTGCCTCTATTTTTGTCAAAACATGTAGAGGGGACACCTTGAAGTAGCAAGGCAATTTTCTTTACACTTTGATGACATTAAAACCAAGGTGGGAAACCTTGAGTTCGAGGTATCTAAGGCCTCTATTGCATTAGCCACTGAGATAACCAAAACTGGTGAGAGGTGGTTCAAATCCATGATCCTCAATGTTTCATTTTCCAAGGATTTCCTCAAACCAGACTATCAGAAAGACAATTTTTCTAAGGGAGTGCCTAGGAGCCACCTAGTTGAAGGCTTTGATATACCAATATCACGTGAGGGAAGATTTAACATGATATACCAATATCATGTACAACTCTTGCTACATTTCACTGGTAAGGATTTAATGAATATCCCTTTTTATCTATTGAGAAGTATGGGAAGGATGTCTGATTGATTCGAAAAGATCTTTTAACGACAATGGTTGAGTTTTAAATCATGTGTTCATTTACCATTTAGGAAATTAATGAAAGAGGAAGAATTAAAGAGGAAACATAGCAGCCATAAGATAATATACAGATCTTGAAATAATGATGAAGAAAAAAAACCCATAAAACACCAAAGTGATAACGGAGTTCGGAAATCACGCCTACGTCTTCGAGCCTTTGTCTTAGTGGGTGAGGCTTTCTTATTTCTATTTAAATCTTTAAAATTACACCATATCAGTTCCAATTGGCTTACAAACTGATCTGGTCGTGTTCTACCATATCTCAAGAACCCAAGAAAACTGACGACACTGAAAACAGATGAACGAAGCTCCCAGAAATGACCCGCAAAGGTGCGCTCCTCAATATCTTCCCTGCATAAAAATGTCTTTGCCTTAATAATTCATTAGCATTTTTCTTCTCTAAAAAACACCCCATGGCTTCAAGAACCTCTATTTTATGAAGTTGTTAACAAACTCCCAACTTCCCCCCAAGATCTGGCCTAAAAAAGGGCCCAAGATCCACCAAAAATGGATTAAATCCCCTTAAACAGGCTTCAAATCCATTAAAAATTCATAATATAATGTAGAAAACCCACATGTGGCCAAAATAAGGGCACAACCCCCTTTATCTTGGGCTCCTGGTCACCTGGTCACCCCCATGTGGCCCTGGCCATGCGCTGATTTATTGGCCCCCTCCAAAATAAGCCCCTGGTCAAGTGTTGTGGCCATGTGCCCATAGTTCATCCCTCCACGCGCATGCAAGTTGCTTTAGCCCCTAGATCAAATTCTTTTTGTTATGCCCCCTGGTCGACGGGCTAGCCTGACCGACTAGGCACTAACCCCAAATCCGCACCAAAAAACAATACACAGGTCAACGATCATATGAGGATACACCAATGCGATCGGGGGCTGGGCCAAACTCCATATATTCACGTGCCAAACTATAGAATGCAGGTTACATGGAACAATTCTATGTAGAAGTGTCAGAGGTTGGGGCCTAGCCCCATCCCTATTCTTCACCCAACACACAATCCATAAACCTTAAATAAAACTTTTATACCTTTGGTAATAGGATCCACAGTGGGGGGGCTGGTAGCCCGACCTTGCCAAAATGTTCGCCCGGAACCAGAGGTCATGGGTTTGACTCCGACTGTGCACTCCAAACAAACCTTTTCCAACCAATAACCAATAAAGGAGTGCCACATGGTATCCTAGGACTGGGCCATGTGGCACCTTCACATTCACCCAAACATGCCATGTGTCAAGTGCTCATTCGTCCAGCTGTCAACTCATGCCCAATCATCCTACCAGTCTAGTCAACGTCCACTGTAACTGCCATGTCAGTGCCATGGGTCATATGGACCTTGCCACATCATCCTGTTCGACATGTCACCCTTACAATGGTGCCACATGTCACACTCTGACTCGTCCACCTGTCTACCCAATCAATGCCAACGCATCATTGCCACATCACCTGTACGTCCGTACGACTTGTACAATCAACTTTCACGTCAGCACTGTACGGACTATACAGTCAACATTGGTTTTGTCTGTTTGACGAAACAAACAAACCGCGATATATTTCACATATGATGTCCGTTTGAGCCCATTCAAGTTGCGTTGGGTTCGTATCGACACAGCCTATGCACAAGTCCGTTTTGATGATATTCTAAGTACTTTTATTTTTAGGCCTTCCTAGACCCCATCTTGGCTCTAGGATCCATTCTAGATCACACCTCCCCACTAAATACCTTTTGGTCCTCCAAAAGGTTACAAAATGGACCTTATTGAAATAAACAAAACACTATGTTGTACAAAAATGATGTTATAACAAGTGATCATTTCAACATGTGTAATTACATTAATGGAAGTAAAATACAATGAAGATGTTACATCCACTTATGGAATAACCAAGTGACTGTTTTATTTTCGTCATGGGGTTCCTCTTGCTTTGCTGGTAATGCCTCTTCCTTTGTGAGTACATGTAGAATCATTTTGTTCTTCTTTGGACAAAGCTCCGGTTTAAGCTTCCAACATTTAGCTTTTTGATGTCCACCCCTGTTGTAATAAGTGCAGTGGGGTTTTGGCATCTAGACTTGTTTTCCCTTCTCTTTATTTTTTGTGGAGTTGATTCTTTATGTCGTGTCTCCTTCCTGGTTGACATAAATTTCTTGTACAAAGATTGTCTCTTCCAACACTTTGCCATGCAATGCTTAGGTGAATGAAAAAATGTACAAGGATACATATTCCACAAGTTTTTGATTACATGATTATGTTTTTTATAATGAAAAAGAGAATTGGAAAAACCATGAACATTATACCTTTCTTGCCGATCTTCACTTTTATTTGGATATGACTTTCATTCACTATCACAATCACAGAGTGATACACCATCACCTTTTGTGAATCAATCCTGCAATGACTTAGGATGGTCATTTGAAGCATCACTTTCTTTCGATGTTTTGGAACCCAGATTGGAGAATGCTCCAATATCCTCTTCGCCATATCCCAATACTAAATAACAAGGTCTTTCCACAACCCCTATGGGATTAACGATACCTTGGCCCTTATTTCCAAGACCCTTTCCTTCATAACCCATATTGGTTAGCAATTTCAAACCTATACCTTTTGTATGTTTTTCAAATGCACCAAAAGAACCATCTTGATGGGAACAATGTGGAATTGATGAATGACTTCCATTGCATACCTCAGAGATGTTTTCTGAATTCAGTGTAGAAGGAAATTCCTTCAATTCTTCTTCGCTTTTGTTGTTCTTTGAATATTTCTCTTGAACCGATCTCTTTCGTTCCAAGTAATATTCATACAACACTTTCACCATCTCTGACATGGAAAATAGATTTTTTAGCATATCCTTCTTATCTTGAGAAAGTCCCTCTTTAGATGCCATTTTCTCAACTGAGATGAGCTTTTCCTTGGTAAACATGCAAACTCAAAAATCCAACCGTCAACTAGCTTTAATACCACTTGATCCAAAAATATATTTTAACGACAATGGTTGAGTTTTAAAGCATGTGTTCATTTACCATTTAGGAAATTAATGAAACATGAATAATTAAAGAGAAAACATAGAAGCCATAATATAATATACAGATCTGAAATTAATCATGAAGAACAACAAACCATAAAACACCAAAGTGATAACGGAGTTCGACAATCTCGCCTACGTCTCCGAGCCTTTGTCTCAGTGGGTGAGGCTTTCTTATTTATGTTCAAATCTTCAAAAGTACATCATATCAGTGCCAATTAGCTTACAAAATGATTTGGTCGTGTTCTATTAGATCTCAAGAACCCAACAAAACTGATGACACTGAAAATGGATGAACGAAGCTCCTAGAAATGGCCTGCAAAGGTGCGCTCCTCAATAGCTTCCTTGCATAAAAATGGCTTTGCCTCAATAATTCATCAACATTTATCTGCTCTAAAAAACCCCCCATGGCTTCAAGAACCTCTAGTTTATATATGTCTGAAGTTGGTAACAAACTCCCAACTTCCCCCCAAGATTTGGGCTCAAAAAGGGCCCAAGATCCTCCAAAAATGGATTAAATCCCCTCAAACAAGCTTCAAATCCATTAAAAATTCATGATATAATGTAGAAAACCTACATTTGGCCAAAATAAGGGTGAAACCCCCTTTTTCTCGGGCTCCTAGTCACCTAGGCACCCCCATGTGGCCTTGGCCATGTGATGATTTTTTGGCCCCCTTCAGAATAGTAACTTGGTCAAGTGTTGTGCCCACGTACCCATAGTTCATCCCTCCATGCGCCCACAGGTTTGTTTATCCCCTCGATCAAAGCCTTTTGGTTATGCGCCTTGGTCGGCGGGCTAGCCCAACTGACTGGGTGCTAACCCCAAATCGACGCTAAAAAAAATTACACAGGTCAAAGGTCATATGAGGATACACCAATGTGATTGGGGGCTGGGCCAAACTCCATATATTGGTGTGCCAAAATATAGATTGCAGGTTACATGGAACGATTCTATGCAGAAGCGTCAGGGGCTGGGGCCTAGCCCCAACCCTATTCTCCGCCCAACACACAATCCATAAACCTTAAATAAAAGTTTTAGACCTTTGGTAATAGGATCCACTGTGGGTGGGATGGTATCCCAACCTTGCCAAAACATTCGCCCGAAACCAGAGGTCACGGGTTCGACTCCCGTGCGCTCCAAATAAATTTTTTCCAACCAATAACCAATAAAGGGGTACCATGTGGCATTCCAAGACTAGGACATGTGGCACCTTCACATTCACCCAAACATGCCATGTCTCAAGCGCTCATTTGTCCAGCTATCAATTCCTGCCCAGTCATCCTACTAGTCTAGTCAGTGTCCACTGTACCTTCCACATCAACGCCACATGTTGTATGGACCTTGCCATGTTAGCCTATGCCACGTGTCACCCTTACAGTGGTGCCACATGCCACACTCTGACTCATCCACCTGTATGCTTGCATGTCTGCCCAGTCAGTGCCAATGCATCACTTCCATGTCACCTGTACGAACGTACGACCTGTACAGTCAGCTTCCACGTCAGCACTGTACAGACTGCACAATCATCATTTTTTTTACTTGTTTGACGAAACAAACAGACCGCGATATCTTTCTCATATGACATCTGTTTGAGCCTCTTCAAGTTGCATTGGGTTTGTATCGATGAGGCCTACACACATGTCGGTTTTGAAGAGATTATGAGAAATTTGATTTTTATGCTTTCCCGGACCCCATCTTGGCTCTGGGATCCATTCTGGATCACTGATATAGTCCAAGACAAATCCAAGGCTATGGACACTATTTTTTTCCACTATGGGTTGATCAGGATGCTGGTGATGGAAGAGTTGAAGAAAATGAGCATTTCTTGGGAACAGTTCATTGTCTCTGCCAATATGTAGCTAGATATAGTCTCTACCCCTCAATCTAGGATGCAAAGCCCTTTTCCATCTAGTAGTGTTTCCCCAGTAGAAACAAGCAGGAAGAGAAAAATAAATCCTACTAGCCAAGACAAAGAAACCCCTAAGGAAATTGAAGAAGAAGAGAGGGAGGTTCGTCACTCCCCACAAAGAGGTTTTTCACCTCCTCCTACATTCAAATTGGAAGAAGTCCCTTCATCTACCAAAAACACAACCAAGAGGGGGAGGAATTTGCATTTCCCTTCACTTTCTCCAGCAGTTAAGATCATATTCAGGAATCCTTTTACTAGATCATCATCCCACAAGGAAGCTGTTGAAGCATAAGTCTTACTCAAGGCTTCAATTCGAAGGAAAGAGAAAGATAAAGGTAAAGTCATTGAGAAGCCTATTGAGGTTATAGACAGAGCCTCTATTTAGCAGAAAGATAAAGATAAATCCACTGAGAAACCTATTGAGGTTATCAACATCAACACTCCCCCTAGTAATCCCACTTTCAAAAGATTGATTAGATAGCTCGGGGATGCTAGGAAATAAGTTGCTCGTCTGAAGGTAGAAAGTTTGACTGAGAGAAGAAAGGTGAAGGAGCTCATGGACATGTACAGTGAAACCCTTGATCTGGCAAGGTTTTCAGAAAGAAGATCCCTAACTCTCCATAGGAAACTTAAGACTATGTATAGGCAAAATAGAATCTTTCAGTCCCAAAACATAAATCTCAAAGAAGAATTGAATCATTTCAAGGATGAATTGGCCCAGAGGAACTTAAATGTTTTGGTACAAGCTACAATAGAAAGATATGAACCTTCATTTAAGAGAAGTACCCCAAATGAAAGAGATGATGCTATGATAGAGGAAAGTTCTCCTGTAACAAGGAGGAATGCTAGATTGATGAAGTAGATGGGGGGATGATAGATCCATTTTTGTAGGTGATCTCTTTTTGCAAGTTTGAAATGATCAAGGAAGTATGATTTTCCCACCTATACATGCATCTAGAGGCTCGTAGTCCATCAACTATTTTTTTTTGTGTTTTTGAATAATTATTATATCACATAGAAAAAACACAGAGATTCCATAGCGCCATGGCGCTACATAATCGTCTATACAGGATGTTATGCAGTTGTGCTACAAAATGCGCTACGAAATATCCTAGCCAAACACAACAATGGCGCTACAGAATCCACAGAGCTATTACATAGGAGTGGCGCTATGGAAACTTCATATCTATTTCATAGGAGGTGCTACATAATATGTAGAGTTGTTACACAGGAATGGCACTATAGAAACTACAGAGCTATTTCACAGGAGGTGCTACAGAATTTGCAGAGTTGTTTTACAAAGGGAACTACAGAATTGACTACCAAATGCGCTACAGAATGGTGCTACGAACTAGCCATTACAATCAAAGGTTCGAATTCATGAATCATTCTATTGGAAGATTGGTTGTTGTCATTGATGTCAACCCTAGTCATGGGTTTTAGACCGCAAGATTGATGAAGGTATTTGGACATGAAGGAAAATGCACATGCAGATACAACACCCATGGATGGATAGTGTTAAGCCCTAATATTGGCTCATTACCACTTAATTGGGGCATATTAGATTAGTAATGTTATTTTATTTATGTCGGCTTTAGGCCATTAGTTGTGATTTATATTAGTAATG
>JZKD02S1674809.1:928938-950499 GCA_000966675.3 Picea glauca
CAAGGATCACAGGTGGCAGCTTGGAAGCAACATACAATATTGGAGGAAACTTGGAACTGGAGAAGAATGCACCTAATATAGAAGACATGCCATTTAATTCTTGTTAGAGTGGTTTCCAACATGACTCCTAAATTGTAGCAGTTTGTTAAGATCTGTTAGTACGTGTGTTAGAATTGTAGTTGTTTTGGAGAATCCTAGGATAGGAATTCCATCTCGCACCTCTAGATGTTGCCTATTCTATTTTGATTATAAATACATCTTTTGAATGATTAGAGAGGTTCGAATGATTGAGCAGAGCTCCATGATTGTAATATTTTGACTAAGTAAAGATGTTCTCTGGTTATGTATTGAACTTGAGACATTTTGTTTAATAGAAGTCAGTTTCCTTTTATCATCTTGTTTCCTCTTATTATGAAATACTCATGATTGGATGATCCATATGAGATTTTGTGGTTGTGTTATAATGGATGTTTGATTATAATGCTACTATGAATGTTTTTCAGTGTTCTTAAACTTTAAGTTCAAGAAATTCTTGTGACTAAGTTTTTCTTCTCTTGATTGCTTGAAGACCTATCCACCTTCCTCACTAAGTCTTCCTCCTATTCACCTTTACCCTAAACCCTTGAATGAAGTTAATCAAGACCTCATTTGCTTATGCATGCTAGCACATATTCTGAGTTAAAACATTCTTATGCTGAGTTTTTTCCATTTGACCTTTAATCACTCATTTACATTTACAAACCTTTTTGATGGGTACTGGGCTTATCCTCTTGCAATCTGAAGGTGATTCTTAGTGCTAACATTCTTGCTTCATTGCTGGGGAACGAATTGAATACATTTCCCTGGGATTGAATGACAAATCAATATTGATTCTGAAGGTGCATTAGAAATTAGTACATTGAATATTGCAACTTGCACCTGGCGAATCCACTGTTTCAGTTGTGGCTCCTTGTTAGGGTCCTAACCCTCACGTAGATAGAGCAATATATTCAGATGTAATAAAGGTCAATATTAATAAGGCCTTGCAATAAAGTAGAATAGGTTGAATGTAAGAATACCTAATAAAATATTCCGCTTCTAGAAGGATCTTTGTCTAGATGGTTCTTTTGATAGACATATTTAGTGTAAATAGGAGTCAAGGGTATGAGAACCCTAGCTTGGATATTATTGTAATAGAGCTCTGCTCGACTAGAGGTTTCCCCCTCGAAGAGGCAAGTGAACATTTCTCTCAATAATCGAAGTGATCTTTCTGGTGTTATTCTGTTATCATGTTAGTATTATTGTGGTGTTATTCTAGTTATATTGTTGTTCATATGCCATTTCTAGAATTTATTTCTGTTCTACATACTTTTTAGATCTGGTATATTACAAGTGGTATCAGAGCACTTTCCTCGACATAAATTGTGGGTTAATTTTTTTTCCAGGGTAGAGACGTATTCCAATGTCTTTAAGCCATAGAGATATGTCGTTATGCGCATAAACCTGTGATTGAGGGATTCATACACGCATGAAATACAAGTGGTACTTAAGCGCACATCTATTGGCCACCCTTGTAACCCCTGTTGGTACCCCTTTGAGTGGTAGCGCATCAGACAACAAATGTGTACAAATCGACCTAGATTTTCTGAAGCCCCCTTTAGATAAACTGATCGACCACCTGACTGCTATAGTTCCACTAAGAGAATCATTCGGGAAGATACTCTCTAGTACCTAGGTAGTCGGGTAGTATGACTAAGGGCATGGTCTAGCCTCCTTAGTTGGTGCCCTAAGATATTGGGTTGAGTACTATTGTTGGACCCCACACGTATATCATAGAGATATAGCATAGGGAAAACCCTTGTCTATAGAACCCTTGAATACCTAACCCTTGATGACGGAAACAAAAAAATTAAAATAGACAAGATCTATTGCCGCACAATTGTGTTCGGGTCGCCAAATCAATACACATTTCTTCCTGGTTAAGAATTTGGGCATTTCATGACTGAAGTATTCTTCAGACCAGAGTATAACTTTGAGTATAACTCTGCAATATTTTTTCACCATTATTTGATACCTATTCCATTGGATTTATCTCTTTGCCCTTATCACATTCATATATATCATTTTTCAGCAAAATTTTTGATCCCACCCGCCCCGTTTCGGTTCCCTTGTCATCATGGCCCATACCCGTAGCCAAGACTTGGAAGCTCACTTCAATAACTTGCAATCTAATTTCACAGAGACCCAACAAGAAGTGAAACAGATCAGTGCCAATGTTTCCACCCTCAATACAAACATGCAGTCCTCCATCGCTACCTCAATCGAGGAACTCAAACAAGACATGACTACCCAGCTTGAATTTGTTGTTTCGATGATCTGTACCAAGTTGTATATCCCTATAGATAACCCTTTATCTGACACACCTCCACATACCAAAGTTGAAACTTCCTCTCATTCCCATAATTTTCAGCACCATCAATTTCAGCGTGACCTATGCCTTCCGCGGGTGGATATGACCAAATTTGATGGCTCGGATCCCACTGGTTGGTCAACCCAAATGAAACATTATTTCTCTTTATATGAAATTATAGATGGCTTGGATAAACTCTGATATGGTGTTCTCCATATAGATCAAGAACGTTGGCAATGGTGGCAATGGAGAGAAGCTTCCCGTCAAGGGTATATTGCTTGGACACACTTTGTGGAAGAGATTTATGAACACTTTGACATTGACACCAACCATTTAGGCTGTTTGAAAAAGTTGAAACAATGAAAAATAGTGGAAGACTTTATAGCTGCTTTTGAGCACCTGGATTTTTGGATAGAGGGCATGTCTGATGCCTTTTTTTGAGAATGTTTTATCACTTGCCTCAAGGATAATATTCGTTCCCATGTCCTCATGGATCGGCCTCAGAGTTGGGTGGAGGCTACTAAAGGAGATAAAGAAGCACAACAGGTTGTATCTTCTGAAAACCAAAAACCCTCCTTTATTCCTCGCACTAAACCAGTAAATCCCACTACCCCCTCTGCTCCACTAAAGATCCAAAAATTGACCAAGGATGAAATGGATGAATGTCAAATAAAAGGCCTTTGTTATAATTGTGATGGCAAATATTTTCCGAGCCATAAGTGTAAGGAATAAAATCTTTTTATGGCCATCTCAGAGGCTATTTCAGAAGAGGATGTTGAAACTCCCCTTATGTTCGAGTCACCTGAAACCACTGACATAACCCCTCCATCAGACCCTCTTGAAGTAGAACTTGTCATTTCCCTAAATTCTCTCATTAGCTTCTCTTCTCCCCAGGCCCTCAAGATAATCGGTTACATCAAGCATAGGAAGGTCATCGTTCTTGTTGATAGTGGAAGCACCCATAATTTCATCCATCACCACATTGCCCAAGAAACTCATTGCTATATCCATGCAGTCAATAATTTCCAAATCATGATTGCCAATGGAGACTCCATGAAATGTGGAGGGCATTGTGAAAATGTGCGTCTCCAAATTGGTGACTACCACTTGAAATATCATATGTTTTCTATTGACATGGGCAGTTGTGACATTGTGTTGGGTGCAGATTGGCTAAGGACTTTGGGTCCCATTCTTATGGATTTTAAGGAATTAACCATGCAATTCGACCAAGAGGGCAAACAATATAATTTCCAAGGCATCACCACTGGTTCACCTAAGATCATTAGTTCCCATCACATGGAAAAGCTGCTCAAAAAAGGTTATTCTGGCGTTATTTACCAACTCCATGTGATACAAGCCACTGAGACACCCTCGGTGCCACAAGACCTCCAATCCATCCTCTCTAAACATAAAGTGGTATTTTTCACTCCCCAGGGATTCCCTCCTTCCCGTGTTGTTCATGATCATTCCATTCCCCTTGTACCAGAAAGCCTTCCTCCCAATATCCATCCCTATCGTCACCCCTTTTCCCAAAAAAATGAAATTGAGAAAATGGTTCAGGAACTCCTTAACACAGGCGTTATCCGCCTTAGTATGAGCTCCTACTCTTCTCCTGTGGTCATGTTTCTGAAGAAATAAGGTTCTTGGAAAATGTGTCCTGACTTTCGTGCCCTCAACAAACTCACCATTAAAGACAAATTTCCCATTTCTATCATTGATGACCTCTTGGATGAATTGAGTGGTGCCCAGTTCTTTACTAAACTTGATCTTCGTTATGGATACCACTAGGTACATATGAAAGAGGCAGACATTCCTAAGACTTCCTTTAGAACTCATGAGGGCCACTATGAGTTTTTGGTCATGCCCTTTGGCTTGTGTAATTCCCCCTCCACCTTCCAAAGCCTCACGAATCATGTCTTCCGTCCTTTTCTCCATCATTTTGTTGTATTTTTATTTGATGATATCCTCATATATAGAAAAAATTGGACATACCATATTGCTCATGTGGATCGAGTTCTCCATCTACTCTCTCAGCACCAACTTTTCCTGAAACAGTCTAAATGTGCTTTTGGCACCTCAAAATTTGAGTACTTGGGGTCATCTGGTTGGCAAGGACAACGTCAGGGTGGATCCTAAAAATATTTAAGTTATGCAAGACTAGCCTAACCCAAAGAATTTAAAAATATTGCGTGGATTTCTGGGCTTAACGGGTTATTATCGCAAGTTTGTTAAGAATTATGGAAAGATTGCAACACCTCTCACTGCACTCCTAAAAAATAACTCTTTCACTTGGACTCTAGCAGCTACTCAAGCTTTTCAAACCTTGAAGATGGCCATTTTCACAACTCCAGTCCCGACCCTTCCTAATTTCACAAAGACCTTTGTCCTGGAATGTGATGCTTCAGGGAAAGGAATTGGCACTGTCCTTATGCAAGAGGGTCGACCCTTGGCCTTTACCAACAAGAAACTGTCTGAATGAAATCTGGGAAAATCAATCTATGAAAAGGAAATGTTGGCTATTCTGCATGCCATTGATCTGTAGCACCCTTATCTATTTGGGAAACACTTCCAAATTAAGACAAACCATCAAATCCTCAAGTATTTTCTGGAGCAACGCATTTCCTCCCCAGAGAAACAAAAATGGGTGGCCAAGATATTTGGATATGATTATGAGATCATTTAAAAGAAAGACAAAGACAATGTGGTTGCGGATGCACTTTCCCAAAAATATGAATATGAAGGATCCATTTTTTCTCTCTCTTTCATTGTACCAAATTGGCTCCAAGTCGTTCGCCAGGAATGGCTACACGATCCCAAAAGTTTGTATCTGATACAATAATTTCAGTCCAATTCTCCAGTTTCTCCAGGGTACTCTTGGCTCCATGATGAGCTTCGATACAAAGGCCACTTGTATTTAAGTAAACAATCAAAAATTAAATCCATGGTGATTTTTGAGCTTCATGCTACACCCACAGCTGGGCACTCTGGGTTTACCAAAACCTATGACAGGGTCAAACGTTCTTTTTTTTGGGATGGTATGAAACAAGACATTCGTAATTTTCTCACTGAATGTGATGTGTGTCAATGCAACAAGGGAAAAATAGTAAAATATCCTGGCACACTACAACCACTTCCGATTCCACCTGCTATTTGGAGGGATATCTCTATGGATTTTATTACAGGCTTACCCAAATTGGGCAAAAAATCAGTCATCATGGTGGATGTTGCTCGCCTTTCCAAGTATGCTCATTTCGGTTCTCTTCAACACCCATTTACATCATCCACTGTGGCTCAAATTTTCATGGATCAAGTCTTCAAGCTTCATGGCATGCCGCATTCTATTGTTTCTGATCATGACCCAACTTTCACCAACATTTTTTGGCAAAAAATGTTCAAACTACAAGGCACCCAATTGCATCTCAACACAACTTATCATCCCCAGACTGATGGTCAAACGGAAGTTGTCAACAAGTGTTTGGAAACATATTTGAGGTGTTTTTCATCAGAAAAGAAAAATTAGTGGGCTCAATGGTTACCCCTATATGAATGGTGGTACAACACTTCATACCATACAACTACCCGCATGACACCTTTTGAAGTGGTATATGGACAAAATCCACCTTTAGTTCTCTCATACTTACCAAGTGTATCAAAGGTCTAGGCGGTTGATCAAACGCTTACAGTTCTAGAGGCTATTCTCTGTACCCTCAAAGAGAATTTAGTCATGGAACAAAATCGCATGAAGCAACAAGCAGATCAAGGTCGCTCTGAATGCCAATTTGCAGAAGGGGATCAAGTGTTTCTTCGACTGTAACCTTACAAGCAAAATTCCCTCAAGGCCGAGCATTTTCAGAAGCTGGCGGCCAAATTTTATGGTCCTTATACCATTCTCAAGCGTGTGGGACAAGTGGCCTATCAGTTAGCTTTGCCCAGTCACTCTAAGATACATCCTGTTTTTCATGTTTCTTGCTTAAAGAAGGTGATTGGAACTAAGTGCCAAATTCAAACCAACCTTCCCGAGTTGGACGAAGAAGGATCTATTTGGCTACAACCACAAGCAGTTTTGGACCAACGTGAGCATAACCTTCATCAACAAACCATCAAGGAAGTGTTAGTCCAGTGGAAATATACAACTCCAACAGATGCCACTTGGGAACCAACTACCATTCTGTAGAAATTTTCACACCTCAAGCCTTGAGGACAAGGCTATTTTTAAGGGGGAGGACATGTTAGGGTGCTAACCCTCACGTAGGTAGAAAAATCCATTTAGATGTAATAAAGGTCAATATTAATAAGGCCTTGCAATAAAGTAGAATAATTTGATTGTAAGAAGACCTAATAGAAGCTTCCGCTTCTAGAAGGATATTCCTCTAGATGGTTCTTTTGATAGACATATTTAGTATAAATAGGAGTCGAGGGTATGATAACCATAGCTTGGATATTATTGTAATAAATATATGCTCGATTGGAGGTTGCCCCCTCGAAGAGGCAAGTGAAAATTGCTCTCAGTAATCGAAGTGCTCTTTCTGGTGTTATTCTGTTATCATCTCAGTATTATTGTGGTGTTATTTTGGTTATATTGTTGTTCATCTTCCATTTCTAGCATTTATTTATGTTCTGCATACTTTTTAGATCTGGTATATTACACTCCCAAAGGCAGACACATGAGGTCTACTCCACATATACCCCTGTAAACACCTGAAGCTGACCCATAGAAGATTATCAAGAAAGGAAAGGGTTCTCAAGAAGGATTTTTAGCTAATGTACCAAGTACTTCTAGTCATTTACATGATTCTACTTTTAAAACTCTAGTAGCCATATCTAACCCTCCTTTTTTACCTTCTACTAAAGTTTCTAGAAGTTTGGATTTTGAAAATTTTCCTGTTGAATACTCATCTTTTAACCCCAAAGTGAAAGAAGAAATTTTTTAAACCCATGTTTCTCCTGATGTTGTAAATTGTTTCAGACTTGAGAGTCTTGAATATTTTCCTAATTTGTTCCTTCCCACTCCTTCTCCTATTAAAGTTACTGTGACTAAAAGAGATGAAACCTCTTTTCCCTTGGACCCTATACCATCTTCCCCAAAGACTCAAACTCTTCCTTTGAAAACTTAAACCTCTCCATCCAAGTTTCCTCTTTCCCCAAAAATCCAAACTGTATTTGTAGCTGTCAAAAATCAATCTCCCCCTTCTTCCCCTACAGTTCACAACCCAATGGCAGGTGCTAATCTTCCTAGAAACACGATGGATGCCATAGTGGATGCTAGGGATGCCCCTCTTATTTTACCTTAGCCTATGAATTCTATCCTAGTTGGAGACTACCTAAAGTACATGCCCAAGTTCATTGGGGAGGAAGACACAACTGCAGAAGAACACCTTGCAACTTTTTATAGTTATGCAGATAATCTTAACATTGAAAATGAAGATGTATGGATGAGAGTATTTGTACAGAGCCTTGATGGTGAGACTAGAAAATGGTTTAGGGGTTTGACTCCTGGATCTATTGCTAGGATTGAGGATTTAGATGATGCCTTCTTGAGGCATTGGGGGGATAAAACAGATTTCCTTTATTATATTACAGAATTTGGATCACTTAAGAGGAAAGAGGGGGAATATGTTTCTGACTTCTCAAAGAGATTCAATAAAATGTACAACAAGATTCCCACTGAAATAAATCCTACAGAAACCTCTGCCAAGATTACGCCTCCTGTTGAGAGAAAGAAGATCTACCTCTTTATCTCATATGAAATATGCAGCCTTAGAAGTAGAATCTAATATATTGGTAGCTAAAAAAATTAGGGGAATTTCTAATAGATATAGAAGGAAAGGTAGGGTTGAAGCTTCAACCCCATAATCCCCTGTTGTCCACCCTCAAGTTGATGAACTTACAAAATTGGTAAAATCACTTTCTGCTGAAATGGAGAAGTTGAAACTTGAAGGAAAACAAAACTACAGAAACACACAAAATGCAGACAATAGACGTAATTTAGAAGACTAAAAAATACCCCTCAGGTCCTCCAAAGAGATCCAAGAAATAGGGATAGGGATGATCAAAAAGTTCAAACCCCTCTCCAAAACAACCTTGTTGCCAATGAAGAAGGAGAGGATGAAGAAACTGATCCTGAAATCCATTGTCTTGGTGAAACCTCTTCATCTCCTCATTTGAACCAATATGCATATGAAGAGTCTCTCATGGATAGTCAGTTAAATGAATTGAGTAAAGGAGAAAAAACAAATGATAATCCTAATAGATACAACCTATGGTCCAAAAAGAAAGAGGGAAAGACTGAAACTTCTGATCAACCAACTAAAATAGAAAATTATGATAAGGCTATGACAGCTAGCAACAAAGGAAAAGGTGTGCAAATCCCTCAAACATTGGTTAAGAGTGCTGCCCTAGAAATTAAATAGATTATGAAATCCCCATCCTCCTTTATCTTTGAAATTCAAAAGATCGAAATCCTTGTACTATTTTTGGAGCTGATTAAGAATGAGGAATTCAAAAGATACCTTTCTAAAATGATGCAACCTGAGCCTTCTTCTAATTCCACAGATTCAATTAACCTTCAAGATGAAAAACCAACAGTCATCCTGGGACCTTTGGTGGAGGATACAAATGATTCTTCCCTTCCTTTCTATACATCATTAAACATTCATGATAAAGTACTGCAAAAATTCTTGATGGACTCAGGGGCATCTCACAATCTCATGACTAAAAAAATCATGGATGAGCTTGGGTTGGAAATTGAAAAAACCTACCATGACTTATACTCTTTTGACTCTAGGAAAGTGAAGTGTCTTGGGGTTATCAAAGACTTGATTGTTACCTTGTTCCAGTTGCCAATGAAAAGTGTGGTCATGGATATTGTGGTGGATGATGTCCCCTCTAAGTTTGGATGCTCTTGTCAAGATCTTGGATAAAAAGACTACGAGGAACTTTGCAGATGGACCTTTCATATGCCACCATTCCTATGTTTGGGGGAGAACACATAAGGATTTACAGGGAGGCTCAATTAGTCTACATCATCAGGGATGAATAAAATCCCACCAACCACCCTATTTTTTCACTTGACACTGATTTAGGATCCATTATATTACAACTCATTGATCCTCCTCAACCTCTTATTGAAATCAGAAAACATTCCATTACCTCCTGTGAAGAGCCTCTTCCTAATACCTCTGTTTGGAAGATGTTTTTTGATGGGGCTTCTTCTAAAGAAGGTGCTGGTTCTGGTGTAGTCTTTCTTTCCCCTACTCAAGAGATCATTTCCTTATCCTACAAGCTTGAATTTGAAACTACGAACAATGTGGTAGGATATGAGGCTCTTGTTTTTGGTTTGAGGGTTGCTAAAGACACGAGGATTGAAGAGATAGCAGTGTTTGGAGATGTTGAATTAATTTTTCATCAAATAAAAAATCTGTATCAAGCTAAACACCCCAGGTTAAGGACTTACACAAATTAAGTTTGGGATCTTGTTGATAGTTTCTTCTTAGCTTTTAATATCTCATTTGTTCCAAGATAGGAGAACACTATGGAAGATTCCTTGGCTGTCTCAACAAGTAATTTCAGAGTTCCTTTGCCCCCTAAACTCAAATATGATGTGGAAGTGAAGTCTAGACCCTCTATACCTGACAATGTCAAACATTGGAAGGTTTTTGAGGATGATATTGAGATAAAAAGATTTCTTGAGACCGTGGATGAGTTTTTTGCCTTACATATTGGTCAAGATCATGATACTGAAAAAATCCCTCATGCTGATATTTTTCTGAATAAAATTGCTGACCATCATATTGTTTAGTTGCCTAGTAACCATATTCCAAAAGGACTAGTTCATTTGGAGAGATTGTTTGATAGAAATGATGTTGTTGTAAAGGTTAAAGGTTCAATTGAAAATGCTGATGTGACTGAATGCAATTTAGGTACAGAGGAGGATCCAAAGTATGTTAAGTTGTCTAGCATCGTGTCAAAGGAACAAAGGGATGAATATGTTAAGCTTTTAAAAGAGTTTGCTGATGTGTTTTCCTGGAAATATGAATATTTGAGAACATATGACACAAACATCATTGAACATAAGATCCCTTTGAAAGAGGAGACCAAGCCTTTTAGGCAGAAATTCAGACAAATAAATCCCATGTTGCTTCCTATTATGGAAAATGAAGTAAAGAATATTTTGGATTCCACGATCATCATTCCTTTGAGATACTCTGAATGGGTGGCTAACTTGGTCCCAGTGAGGAAGAAGAATGGGGAAATCAGACTATGTGTTGATTTAAGAAATTTGAATAGAAGCTCCAAGAAAGAAAATTACCCCTTACCAAAGATGGAGCACATTTTGCAGAGGGTGACTAGTTCATGTAGGATGTCTATGATTGATGGCTTCTCTGGATACAATCATAACTCTGTCTTGCCTGAAGATAGAGAGAAGATAACCTTCACTACTCCTTGGGGCACATTCTTGTATGCCAAAATGCCCTTCCGATTGATGAATGCATGGGCGACCTTTCAAAGAGCAATGGACATTGGCTTTATTGGGGAAAATAAAAAAAATTTAGTCATCTATTTAGATGATATTACAATGTTCTCACAATCTGATAAAGAACATTATCATCATTTGAAAAAGGTCTTCTTGAAGTGCAAAAAGTTTTGCCTCTCTCTCAATCCTAAAAAGTCTTTGTTTGTTATGAAGGAGGGAAAGTTATTGGGGCACATTGTATCAACAAAAGGGGTAAGAATTGATTCAAGTAGACTAGAAGCCACCAGACATTATCTCTTCCTATATTCAAGAAAGAAGTTCAGTCTTTCTTGGGAAAAATAAATTTTCTAAGAAGGTTCATTTCAAATTTTGCTGAATTGGTGAAGTATATTACAACCATGCTTAGGAAAGGAAATGAGGTCAAATGGACTACTGAGTCTCGAGATTCTTTTGGTCAAATAAAAAAGTATTTGACTGAAGCACTTGTGCTCATCATCCTTGACTACTCCAAGGATTTTCTGATATTTTCCTTTGCCTCATTTGACACAATGGCTGTTGTTTTATTGCAAAAAAATGCATAGGGGTTGGAGCAACCTATTTCTTTTTTTAGCAGGGCATTGAGGGATGCATAAATGAAATATGATATCATGGAAAAGCATGCTTATGCTTTGGTCAAAGCCCTCAAGGCTTCCAGAGTATATGTTCTGCTTTCAAATATTGTTGCATATGTCCCTTCAACCTCAGTGAAAGAGATACTTATCCATCCTGACATAGATGGGAGGAGGAGCAAATGGATTGCCAAAATTATGGAATTTGACCTTGAAATAAAGCTCACTAAATTGGTGAAAGGCCAAGGTTTAGCTAGGTTGCTGGCTGAATCAACCTGCAAAGCCTTGGGGGTTAATTTCATGAACATAAAATCAGAAAATAAACAAGCTGAGTTGGCTGATAAAGGTTCTCATGTCAGCCCAAAGTTGGTAGAATGCACTTGGTATAAAGACATCATATATTTTCTATAGAAGTTGCAACATCCTGATGGTTTGGAAAAGAACAAGGTAATAGATTTGAAGATTAAATCAATCAAATATTGTCTTATTAACCAAGTTTTGTATTGGAAAGATCCTCTAGGAGTGATTTTGAGATGTCTATACCCACAAGAGACCCAAAAGGCCATGACTGATTTTCATGACAGCTTATGTGGGGGCCATCACTTATGGAGAACCAAAATCTATAAGATCCTTAGAGCTGGGCATTTTTTTCCTAGGATTTTTACTGACGTTTGTGAAAAGATTAGAGCTTGTGTCAAATGCCAAAAGTTTTCTCGAAAGTAGAAACTCAAATATTTTCCATTGAAGCCTTTGGTAGTTTCAGGACATTTTCAGCAGTGGGGTCTCGAATTCATTAGGGAAATCCATCCCACTTCAATTGGTCTTCATAGGTGGATTTCAATTGCCACTGATTATTTCACCAATTGGATAGAATCCATTTCTACAATGAATGCCTCCCACAAGGTAATCATTAGTTTTCTTGAGGATATCATGTCAATATTTGGTTGTCCAAACAAAATTGTTACTAACAATGTTGCATCCTTCAAGGCTGAACCATTGATCAAGTTCTGTGAACAGTATGGGATTAAATTAGTTCATTCTACTCCTTACTAACCCCAATGAAATGGTTTGGAAGAATACTCTAACAAGATCCTTATAAATATCATCAAGAGGTTGTTAGAAGAAAACAAGAAAGCATGGGACTCAAAGCTGAAATTTGCCTTGTGGGCTGATAGAGTTACAACAAAGAGGTCAATTGGTTTCTCTCCTTTTCAAATTGTATATGGGGTTGAGGCTATCTTTCCTATTCATATTTCCTTTCCCGTGGAAAAATTCCTCCAATACTACCAAGGAGAACTAGATGATATGGTCAGAAGGATACAACAACTGGTAGAAGTACAACAGACTAGGGAGAAACTATTGGACAAAGCACATGACCATCAACAAAATATCAAGCAAGCCTTTGACAAGAAGGTAAGCGAAGAATATTTCCAGCTGGGATATCTAGTGCTCAAGTGGGATGAACCCAAGCAAGACAAAGGAAAACATCGTAAATTTGAAGCCTTGTGGATTGGTCCCTTTAAAATTTCTAAGGTATTTTCAAATAACACTTATAAGTTGCAGAATTTGGAGGATTCCAAAGTTTTTGGTGGCCCTATCAATGGGAACTTTCTAAAAAATTATTTTTCTTAAACCATGAGTGGATTTCCATTCATTGTAAATATCATTTTGTTTTATTTCTATTGAATAAGTGACCCCATGGCCCTAGGATAAGACACTAAAGCTGCTTGTTCTTGGAAGCTCATAGGGAGCATGCCATCCCTTGTAGACCCAATGTTATCACATTAAGTTGTCATGGGTCTTCTGTCCCTTAGGTTTTAATCTTTATCCTTTAGTCTTTAGGTTTTCTTCATTTTTATCTTTGTGATTTTCTTAGGTTAGTCTAAACAAATAAAGAATTGGGTTTTCGCTCACATTTTTGGCCCACACATATGGTTGTAGCCTAGGTTCATTTTTTGGTTTATGTCTTTGAATCATCTTTTGACTTGACACTAAGCAGTATGAAACCATGATCCTAATGACCTGACAAATCACTCCATCCACTCATTCTTTTTATCCTTTCCATGTTGTCCCTATGTCTGTTAGGGGGTCAAATCAAACTTTGAAAAGGGTGCTTCCAACTCATTAGGAATTTCTGTAGCGCACCTTTGTCCTTATGCTTCTTTACCATCATTCGCCATCATCAGCTGATGTCATGTAGTTCATTGTTTTCAGCACCCATGTCTTCAAAAGGAATATTGAGATTTGGTCATTTATGAGGTTGCTAACTATTTATCAATTTGAAATTTTCCTCCTAAGCTTGACGCTATTGAAATCACTAGTTCAAACAAAGCTAAAGATTGTGCTATGGGATCAACTGTTCAAGCTGAATTGGAGGTTGAGGTGGATGTAGCAGTTCCATAGATTACTGAAAATATTCCATCATTAGCCATAACATCTAGGTATTTCGTGAGCCTTTTCAGCTGCATGGAAAAGTGTTGAGATATCCCTGCCTTATATTTTGGAGCGCCTGGAGCTGTAGACTGCATCTCCTCCCACCTATTTTCCTCTGTACCTCTTCTTCCACAGAATCCATAGCCATTTTCCAACTAAATTTTTCCTATACTAAGGTCAAGCCATTTTACTTCAGAGTCTTGAATGCCCATTCATTCACTTGGCTTATGTGTCTACACTACGCTACATAAATCGCTGCCAAAAATATGCTATGGATCCCCTGTCCCAGTGATGCATTTTCCTTGGATTTATTAGTACCATCTTCTGTATTCACAGATCCATGCATTAGCATCCCTTATTCATTGTGTCATCCTACGTTTTTATCTCAAAGTCTGTTGGCAATGAGGAGGATATAAGCCCCTATGTTTTAAATCTTTGATGACCATTGTATGGTGGCATAAAACTAAACACTGCATCCCTGCATACCTTTCTTCATAGTTTATTTCCCTCATTTAAAAAAAAAACCATCAGACCAGTTTATTGTTAATTCAAAAGTGAGTTGTTAATCACTTTAAAACCTCATATATCTTTGCCTCTTTTTGGTTTCTTTACCCCTCATAGCTTTACAGTCTTTGATACCCTGTTTCTATCCATGGATACACATCAAAGGAAGAAGTCTTACAAGGGAGGGAGTGTGGTTAGGACTGAGCCTTTTGATATGAAAATGTTTGATTCTGAGCCTATGGTCAGGGAGGTTTTCCAAAGGGTTGGCTGCCTCTATTTTTGTCAAAACATGTAGAGGGGACACCCTAAAGTAGCAAGGTAATTTTAATTACACTTTGATGGCATTAAGACCAAGGTGGGAAACCTTGAGTTCGAGGTATCTAAGGCCTTTATTGCATCATCCACTGAGATACCCAACACTAGTGAGAGGTGGTTCAAATCCATGATCCTCAATGCTACCTTTTCCAAGGATTTCCTCAAACCAGAATATCAAAAAGACAATTTGTCTAAGGGAGTGCCTAGGAGACACCTAGTTGAAGGCTTTGATAAAATGTTGAAGATCATCCAGAGATATTTTATATGTGAGGGAAGATTTAACATGATATACCAGTATCATATAAGACTCTTGCTACATTTCATTGGCAAGGATTCAATGAATATTCATTTTTATCTATTGAGAAGTATGGGAAAGATGTCTGATAGAGTCCAAGACAAATACAAGGCCGTGGACACTAGTGTTTTCCACTCTTGGTTGATCAGGATTCCAGTGATGGAAGAGTTGAAGAAAATAAACATTTCTTGGGAACAATTCATTGTCTCTTCCAATATGCAGCTAGATATATCCTCTACCCCTCAATATAGGATGCATATCCATTTTCCATCTAGTAGTGTTTCCCTAGTAAGAACAAGTAAGAAGAGAAAAATAAATCCTACTACCTAAGACAAAGAAACCCCTAAGGAAATTGAAGAAGAAGAGAGGGAGGTTAATCACTCCCCAAAGAGAGATTTTTCACCTCCTCCTACACCTGAATTGGAAGAATTGCCTTCATCTACCAAAACCACAACCAAGAGGGGGAGGAAGTTGAATTTCCCTTCACCTGATCCAACAACTAATATCAGAGCGAGGAATCCTTTTACTAGATCATCAGCCCATAAGGAAGCTGTTGAAGCAAAAGTCTTACTCAAGGCTTCAATTCCAAGGAAAGAGAAAGATAAAGGTAAATTCATTGAGAAGCCTATTGAGGTTATATATAGAGCCTCTATTCAATAGAAAGATAAAGGTAAAGCCACTGAGAAACCTATTGAGGTTATCAACATCAACACTCCCCCTAGTATTCCTACTTTCAAAATATTGATCAGACAACTCAGGGATGCTAGGAAAGAAGTTGCTCGTTTGAAGGCATAATGTTTGACTGAGAGAAGAAATATGAAGGAGCTCATGGACATGTACAGTGAAACCCTTGGTTTAGAAAGGTTTTCAACAAGAAGATCCCTGCCTCTCCATAGGAAACTTAAGACTCTCTATAGGCAAAACAAAATATTTCAGTTCCAAAAAAGAAAGCTCAAAGAAGAATTGCATCATTTTAAGGATGAATTGGCCCAGAGGAAATTAAATGTTCTAGTACAAGCTGAAATAGAAAGAGATGAAGCTGCAGTTAAGAGGAGTACCCATGCAAATGAAACATATGCTGATATGACAGAGGGAAGTTATCCTGCAACAAGGAGGAGTGATAGATTGCTGAAGTAGATGGGGGGATGACAGATCCATTTTTGTAGGTAATCTCTTTTTGCAAGTTTGAAATGATCAAGGAAGTATGATTTTTCCACCTATACAGGCATCTATAGGCTCCTAGTCCATCAAATAACTTTTTTGTGTTTTTGAAGAATTGTTACATCACAAAGAAAAAACACAGAGATTAGTCTATATAGGATATTCTACAGTTGTGCTACCAAAGGCACTATAAAATCTCCTAGTCAAACACAACAATGGATCTACAAAATCTACAGATTTATTACACAAGAGTGGCATAACGGAAACTGTAGAGCTATTTCATAGGAGGGGATACAAAATCTACAAAGATGTTACAGAGGAATGGTGCTACGAAAACTGCAGAGCTATTTCACAGGAGGCGCTACGAAATATGCATAGTTTTTTTACAAAGGGCGCTACAAAATTGGCTACCAAATGCACTACAGAATGGTGCTACGAACTAGCCATTACAATCAAAGGTTCGAATTCATGACTCCTTCCTAATTTTTGATGATGTGGAGAGAAACAAGGATCATAGGTGGCAACTTGGAAGCAACATATGAGCTTGTAGGAAACTTGGCACTGGAGAATAATGCACCTAATCTAGAAGACATGCCATTTAATTCTTGTTAGAGAGGTTTCCAACATGGCTCCTAAATTGTATCAGTTTGTTAAGATCTGTTAGTACAGGTGTTAGAATTGTAGTTTTTTTGGAGAATCTTAGGATATGAAAGCCAACTCGCACCTCTAGCTGTTGCCTATTCTCTTTTGATTATAAATACATATTTTGAATGATTAGAGAGGTTTGAATGGTTGAGAAGAGCTCCCTGATTGTAATATTTTGACTAAGTAAAGTTGTTCTCTGGTTATATATTGGACTTGAGACATTTTGATTAATAGAAGTCAGTTTCCTTTTATCATATTGTTGCCTCTTATTCTGAAATACTCATGACTGGATGATCCATATGAGATGTTGTGGTTGTGTTATAATGGATGTTTGATTATAATGATGCTATGCATGTTTTTCAATGTTCTTAAAATTTAATTTCAAGAAGTTCTTGTGACTGATTTTTTCTTCTCCTGGCTGCTTGAAGACCTGATGTTAATAGAAGACCTATCCACCTTCCTCACTAAGTCTTCCTCCTATTAAACTTTACCCTAAACCACTGATTGAAGTTAATCAAGACCTCATTTTCTTATGCATGCTAGCCCATATTTCTGAGTTAAAACATTCTTATGCTGAGTTTTGTCCATTTGACCTTTAATCACTCATTTCCATTTACAAACCTTTTTGATGGGTACTGGGCTTATCCTCTTGCAATATGAGGGTGATTCTCACTACTAACAAGATGGTTAGCAACGCCCACTTGCACAGATAGAGGTCTGCCTCACCACCACATATCTCAGATTCATCACGATGGCATCCACTACATCATCTTGCTTCCAGGAGACATTGGGTCTTGCCCCATGAGGTACAAGACATGTATTATGGTGAGTTTAAGTTTAATATTTGAGGCATTTGAGTGTGTTTCATTTAAAGCTACTTTTGATTATGTAACGTTTGCTTGGAAGTTATGCTCTTTTCCCTATTTCACCTTGGTGGTTGACATTGGACCCTATTAAGTTGTCACCCTTATGGAGGGGTTTTCTATTGGAAGGTTCCCTTGATAAGTCATTGTTCCATTCTGGATCATACTTACCACTTTCCACACTTCAGCCCCTCGACTCCTCATCTTTTGGGATTTTCGGGTGTAATGACCCAAGAAGGGATTTTCCCTCATTTCATGGGAAGAAGGGGATAAAGGCCCGAAGGGAATGTAGTTGGAAAAATATAAAATCCAAATCATAACCTTCCATATGGTCTCCCAAAGAGGTCTTGAGAACAATGAAACGTTTCTCCTAAATAACATAAAAACTTCAAAGACCTGCAAAATCAAACACATATATATAAATGTCCCACTTGTTGAGGGATCTACATAAGTGTGTTACAAGCTATAAATCCCCCCCATGGAACTCTATGTAATTCTCCCTTCAAGTGACATTGTGGTACTCCCCCCCAAGCTATATGTTACCCCATAGGGAGTGCCCAGTTGTTTTGGACCTTAATTAATTAATGAAATTAAATGGGTTTGGAAAAAGGATGCATTGAAAATGAAGGTGCAACACACCCTCTACAAAGGCACCCATAAATGAGACACTATGATCCCTTGTATGTCATGAATACCATGCCCAAAATTATTTCCCCCATCCACTTTGTCTTCTCCACATGGATTAGAATGGGTTCCAACTGGGAAACACTCCTTGACTTAGGGAATGATTCACCCAATAGGTCACTTTGTCAACCCTCCCATACCTAAACTTGGAAAATTGCATAGGGTCTTTGAGCACTTTTTTAGTTTGATGAGGTGGTTTTCGATGCACATGCTTAGGTGACTATTTTATTGATTTGATTTACTTATCATGACACATTTTACTTGATATCCTTGGAGGGCATATTCATTGTCTTTGTAGGACCTTGCTTGGTGGACAATTTTGGAGGAACAAGCCTAGCTTGGGCATCCTTGGGGCATGAAGCCCACATATTGGATACCATGGCATGCACACCAGATGGTGATGACAACCTTTGGAGGACTGAAAGACACCATGTAGTATCTCACCTAGCCCTTACAAGCCTAAATTTTTTCCTTTGGAGGTCAAACCACCACTTTGGAGGTCAAAACAACACTTTGGAGGGATTAACGTCACCCTAGGATTAGGGTTTTGGTGGTGGTGGTGTTGACTTGATTGAAACTTGGCACCTTTTGGTGGAGAGAAGCCTTAGATTGATGAAGAAACCCTAGTGCATGAGAGGGAGGCCTTTGGAGGCCCAACATTTCACCTCCAAGCTCAAATGACTTGCTAGAAGTGCCAAAACGTCATCCTAGAGAGGATTGACGTCATCTTTAGGGTTTCTTGTGTGCATTTTTAGGGTTAAATTTGAATTTAATATTATGAAGGGGAAAATTAAAGGGAAATTTCTCCCTTGTTTTGTGGTTTTTTGAGATATTGAATTTGTTCAAGTTGGAATGTCTTCTTAGTGTTATAAGCTTGTTTATTCCCTAAGGGCATCCTATTTAGGCCAATATTTTTTTTGCAGTTATAAACTTAAAGATACATCCATTACGGTTGCATAAAACTCTCTCTTTTACTTTTTTCACAGTTACCAACCGTTGAAATTTACTTGTAAATGTCTATTATTGTTCTACTACTCATTGTCTATCTTTTTGACGGATTACTTGTTAATTTTTGTGGTTGGATTTTGCTGATGTAGAATTTTTTTTCTACAGACACTTGGATTTTATAATAACTTGACGATAACATCTAATAAACAACCATAATCACCATCAAAATCTCACTTTAATCATTGGAAGTTAGACTAGTCTTCTCTAGCTTTATTTTTGACATCTTGTACTAAATTTTGGATGGTTAAATTTGAAATTTCCATTTTATGTTGCTGATATGTATTTCTATAACTTATACAAATTTGGGACAACAAGTTTTCTTTCTTGTTCCCCTTGGTTTAAAGACTTATATATCCATAATTTGTCTTGTTCCGGGCAGGGCTAACATTGTTTTGCAGGTATCTATCACCTGGAAACCATGTGTCCTTCTACAAGACTCATTTTCAAACCTTCCATCATCTACATCATTGACCTATATGGGATTGAAATATCATCTCTCTATTCTTCATCTCAATCCCCCTAGGGTCACCTGGGATTCCCCCCTTGTGTAGGATTTCTCTTTCACTAAAGAGAGGGGAGGGTTTATCTAAGGTGACATTGGGTATACTCTCCCATAGTTATCACCATCTTATGGATTGGGTTGGGATTTTCCCAACCTACATTTTGCATGATAACATGCCATATATATACCCATGCATGGGTTCCCTTTTGTGAAGAGATGTGATCCTTTATGAGGTGTCTCTTCATTTGTAATTATTAATTATTTATTTATATTTATATATTATATATTATATATTATATTATATTTATATTTATGTTTGTTACAATGAGTTTTTGTTAGCAACAATTGTGTTTTAACTTCCTTCCAGAGTTTTCACTATTAAGGAAGGTCGTTTTTTTATTGTTATTATTATTATTGTACTTTTTATTGAAATCTATGAATATTTTGGCTACAAACCAAAGGTTCTTCTCCCACTAGGAGAGTGGGACAAAGAATCACCATAAGCTAATGAGTCCTAAACTTGGTCAATGAAGTATTACCCAAGAGCTACTATGAGACTATTATAATAAACAACTATTCATTAGCTAGACAATATTCAATGTAAAAGTAATAAAGAGTTGAAATCCATATAGATAAATATATAAAAATATAAATATATATATAAGGGCAATTAGTTGTGACAATATGTTACATAACATTGTCGGTTTTTTTCTTGAGGTCTTGAATTTTAGATGAACATTCTACTCATTTTGTTCATGATCACTCCTAAACCAAAGTTCCCTCAAATCAAACACTAACCTCAAGGAAAGAAACTAAGTGTCCTCCCCATTCTATCTAGGGATAAACAAACTCCTCCAAGATGCCCAATGCTCCTCCTCCAGGGTGAGTTTTCCTCCTGTTGAAAAATATATTTTTTCCTAAAAAAAACTCAGACTAAAATAAATTTCGTTTTTTGTTTAAAAAAAAGAAGAAAAAGAAGCACAAAGATGCACTTGGATGATCACTATCAAAATAAAGCCATCCGATCAATCCAATGGTTTAAATGTCTTAGTAGATTATGGAGCCGTTCGTGGTTTAAAAAAAGTCAAAACACTGAGACTATTTCCAAAGTTTCAGGTTTTGGGGTTCTGTGATATAAATAGTTTGACATACCATCAACCCCAAAATCCCGATATCCGAGGTTGCGATAGTTAGTTTAGAAATTAATCCGAGTTAATTAAAACTTTAAAGAATGTTTAACGGTGATTGGAACTTGTTAATGTTTATGCCATTATTATAGTTCTTTGCATTTCAATAGATAAGAGCATAATAAGAACAAGATCATTGAGAAATACACATTCACAAGAGACACAACATTTATCCTGGGAAACCCTCTAGGGGAAGAAAACCCATCAAAAACTTCCTTATCATAAATAGCTTATACAATGTTCAAGAGATAACTCAAACCAACACAGAAAGTCCTCCCCAAGAGATGCACCACTCTTCTTCTCCTCTCTCTAGTAATTGCAACTTGCCTCATAAGAGAAATGAGCAAGTGAGTTGAGTGATAAAGTGAGGCGCTAGCCTCCAATATATACAAGACTGGCACGTGTGAAAGGGTTTCATTGGCAGGGCCGACCTCTCACTCTGGGTGGGTAAACCCACCTTAATTTAATTCTAGGTCTCAATAATAACTACTGCG
>JZKD02S1674809.1:980317-997258 GCA_000966675.3 Picea glauca
AAATCCCCATTGTGGATTAATCATGTTATTATTATTATTGGATTAAATCCCCATTGAGGATTAATCATGTCATTATTAATATTATTGTTATTAGATTAATCCTCATTGAGGATTATCAAGTCGGTAATTGTATAAGGACCAAATCCCCTTTTGCGGATTGGTCATCAGACAATTACAAAGTACATAATAAGAATTTGGCCCCAACAGTTATAATGAAAGGGCCAGAATTAATTAAAGGTGGGTTTACCCACCCAGAGTGAGAGGTCGGCCCTACCAGATGGTGACTCTTCACACATGCCAGGTTGATATAAACAAGAGGCTAGCACCTCACTTCTAATACACACTTCACTTGCTCATTCTCTTATGAGGCAAGCTGCAATTACAAGTTGGAGAGAGGAGAACAAGGGTGGCGCATCTCTTGAGGAGGACTTTTCTGTATTGGTTGAGTTATCTCTTGAACATTGTATAAGCTATTTATGATAAGGAAGTTTTTGCTAGGTTTTCTTCCCCTAGAGGGTTTCCCAGGATAAATGATGTGTCTCTTGTGGATGTGTATTTCTCAGTGATCTTGTTCTTATTATGCTCTTATCTTATGAAATGCAAAGAACTATAATAATGGAATAAACATTAACAATATCTTCAGCTAAAGAAGAGATACCAGTAGCTCCCAGATTGACTGTCGCAAAAAAAATCAGGGGTGATATAATACTAAAGACACGGGAAGCCAATATATCCAAGAGAAAAAAGTTGGCTAAAGAAATAAAGGAGGATTGTGAAGAAACCTTCGATTTTCTAGATAAAAATTTGGTAGGCATTGGAAAGGAAGATTGTGTTGGAATATTAGGACAAATCAATGTTATAAAACATCAACTGAACATCAAATAAAGCTTAAATGAATCTCATATTGAAATTTCACAGTTGATATAGCTCGACATTGCTCAAATGGATAGATAGCTAGTGAAGCCAAATTTACAGTTACAATCAATAAAATTTGGAGATAGAAGGATTGAAGACAGGTTGCCGAAAATTCAGAGGAAGATGTATCTTTTTGAGGAAAAGGATGTGTCAAAGCCTTCAAGAATATTAGTGCAGTTTACAAGCAGGTGTGTCGAGTGTCTTGAGCCCGATGAAGCAAGTACTTCAAATAAATAATGAAGCAATACATGCTGCCCGTTATGCCGGTATATGTAAGAAGATAGAAAATAAATGAATGAATGGTTCAAGTTTTTATTTTGTAACTGTTAGCATCTAGGTGTAAAGAAAATTCCAACCGTCTAGGGTTGGTAACCTTTTGTATAAATATAATTTCAAAAGACTGAGAGAAGGCTTTTTCCTGGCCAGTTGTAGCAGAAAAATCTCTCCTTTACAAGAATTAAGATAGATGCAAACCGAAGACTCCATATTCCGTCAATCTTGAGTTATGTGTTCTTCTGTTCTTTCATATTCAACATCATTTTTAATATATCTTTGATGAATGTCTAACTACAACTTACTACAACATCTACTGTGGTTACATGTTTATTTAGTTATCTGTTTGTTTACAGATTTTCCTCTGTGTTTGCTATTAGCAGACACAAGACCTGTGGATTATTTAGATTACCATACCTTATGCTTCATTAAAGGGGTTCTCATCTAATTTCTTCTTCTGTTGCAAAGTGATATTCTTCCGTGATTGATGCCTCACATTGTTTAAACGACTTGATGTTTTCTTTCATCACATTCATTATTTTCAATTTAACTCATATATGGGAAACAACCTCTGGAATTGTTATATTATTAATCCAATTTAAGGAAATTTTCTCATATAATTGAAAATAGAAAAAGAAAACCTAAAAACAACCAATCTTTTAACTTTCTTTTCTCCATGACTGTACATGTTGCAAGACAACCCAATATAGAACCCGATCTCACAGATCATACAAACATCGTTTTAACCTTGTTTAATACTATCCTAAAGACTGCTAACACCCTTGATGAACTTGAACGTTCATGGGCAATGATTGAACATGATATAAGCATCCAAGAACGATGGGAAGCTAGGCAAAGACAACTTAGAAATCAGCCATAGCTTCTTTCCTGAGAATTGATTTACTTTTCATATTTTACTCCCTCTTTATTTTTCGGATGCCTAGACTTTATACTTTAAAGCCTTAAGTATAAACTCTGGAACAACACCTCCTAATAAAGAAACCAACCTCCATGTGTGTAACCTCATACAAAGGTCATCAAGATACATAGGTCTCCATCCTATTAAGGAAGTATGCCACATGAGCATCAAGTCAAGTGTTGGTGATCCTTGAGAAAGCTATCCCCAATGTGTATTTCCATCACAATACTACCAAGGTTGATCATTACACCATGCACCCAACATTAGATGATGCACCCCAAAGCCTGGTGTAAACACTTTTGAGGTAACCCTGAAATATAAAAGAGAGTATATTCCCTCCTAAAGTAGGTTCTCATTGGGGTGATTTATCAAGATTAACATTTCTTGTAAAGAAGGTGCACTCGATTTTAGATAATTTATTATATATCTATTACTAGGAAAAATTGAGGCACTTATCAACATATTAAAAGTTGTGAAATGAATGATCGTACCTCTTAAGGAATGTTGTATCTCCCATTGATGATCATGGAAATTACAATTGCTTTCACTGCTAGAGAAACAAATTGAGTAGCAGTTAGAATTATAGTGGATTGTGTGGCTCTTCTTGTTGGGTCTCTCTCCCCATTCCATCCCCTATTTTAGTCAAACATGTTATCAAAATGTTATTTGTTTTTACTCTATTAATAGAATTTCATATTAAACATGATTTTTTTTACATAGTCTATGTTGCTGACCCGCCACTAGGAAAAACAAACCAACAACGTAAGATAAATTTTTATATCCATATTTTCTAGAGGGGCAAGTATAACCATAAATTACATAGAAAGTAAACCATAAATTGTAATCAAAATAACAAAATATGGGAGAGGATTGATCTATATATTGATATCTAGATTGAGGATATGTCAGAGTCATGTTGCCTCTATGACTAATAAACCAAAAAATTAACAAGCAAACATTTAAAAAGTCAAACATGTAGATTGTTATCTTCAACAACAAGAGCTCGAGGTTCGTCAACATTGATCTCAAAGAAGTCTAGGCCTGCCAATTTCTTAGCCAACAGAATTATTTTGTGGTAGATCAACTCAATTTGCAGTTGTACATCATCAAACTGGAGCAAAATTTCATTGTAGGCTTCAATCCTTTCCACCGATACCTTACCCATGATGGATTTCATCTGCCAATATAAGGGAACCATTTTGTAATACTTTATTTCCATGGTGCAAGATGGACCAATATTAGTGACCCAGGAACACATTTTCACATCCACGACCTCACCTTAGTTGAAAGTTCTATGAACTTGGACTTCATCTTCACCTAATTCTATATCCGCTTGAACTTCTAGGGTCATGTTGGCTTGATAAATTTCAACTGAATTTGCATCCATATTCACCCGTAAGGAAGGGTTCTGACCATGAAACCTCTAGGTCCCTCTATTGGAACCATCTCACACCATAAGAAAGAACCAAACCATAGAACGAGTATAAGCGAGGAACCAATAATCAATGGGGACACCAATAGGTGTATCGGAAATCGGGGAACATACCAAAGATCGAAGAGGGCATAGACCAATGGGAGGAGGATTCTTTGGGCATGAAGAATAAAACCATGGGGGAGGCCAACTATGTCCATGAGGGCTGACGGTGACATCCCAGGTCCATATCCTTCCATTCCTGTGAGCTTCATTGCTAAAATGGGCAAGTAAAACAACCAAATATAGTGAAATATAAAAGGAGTTACCATCACAAGGTAGGAATGTGCCTCCATATTTCCAACACCTTCTAATATTAACCTTTGCTTAGTACAATTGCATGGAGAATTTTCCAAGTGGATCCTCAAGGGTCGAGCAGTATTCATGAGCCCCTAACATGCATCAAATATCATGTTCGATTCCCTATCACCCCATCCGGGGGGTTATCAAAACATTGTTAATAGGTAAGGGGATTGAGTTATGCAATGCATTTTAATTTAATTGAATCAAATTCAGGTTATTAATGAAATATATGATTTATTTTAAATAGAAACTTAAACTATAATTTAATTTTTTGTTTGTTATCTAGCTATAGTTGTAACATTCTCTAAATTGCACAAATAATGTTTCCATTAAAAATTAAACTTTGGTATTCTAATTTTTTACCTAAAGAAGTGGTTGGATGTTTCTCACTTACAACTTGCTTGTTATTGCTCTCTTCTTTTGTTTTTTTAGTGATCATCCTATGCATTATTTTTTGGTCCAATTCCTTCTCTCTTCCTACTCACACAAATTGCAATGCTTGGCCATTAAAATACAAATATTGTGTTATATACATGAAAAATAGAAAAACCATTAAAAAAATTGTTTCTCAACAAAATAACAATTCCTTACCTCTATATCGATAATGATACTATACAACATGAAAAACAAGAAAAAATATACGCAACATCTCCAATGAAACATAAAATATTACACCACATAATATTGCAAAACATTACTTATCACCATTAAATTAGAAACTACATAATATTAAACACTTTGGCATCTTGTTTATTAAAATTTGAAATTAAACACTACATAGTTTAAGCAATTTAACATCTCATACATTACAAATTAAATTTAAATATTATATAATATTAAACACTTTGGCATCTTTTATATTGAAAATTATGAAATTTTTTAGTTAAGAGACTAGACTTGTTCATGGATAATATCTACACTCAACTCAACCATAACTACATGATCACTCCTCAACCCTCAACCCAAGTGTTTTCAAATCAAGTAATGGCCTCCATTCAAGCATCCAAGTGTCCCCATGCCATCTAGCATTCAATTCCCTCCTCCAAGGTGAGTTGTTCTCCTAAGCAAGCAACCAATCTCCATGTGTGTACCTTATAAAAAATTCACCAAGCCACATAGGTCTCTATCCTCCTAAGGAAATGTGCCACCTAAGAAATAAGTCAAGGCATGATAATCCATAAGAAATCTATCTCCAATTTGTATGTCCATCACAATTTTACCAAGGGTAATCAACGCACCATGCACCCCACATCAAATGAAGCACCCCCAAGCATGGTGTAAGCACTTTTGGAGTAACCCTGAAATCTAACAAAGAGTTCTATCCCTACTAAAGTAGGTTTTCATTGGGGTGGTTTTTCAAGCTCAACGTTTCTTGGAAAGAAGGTTGAGACGAACCAACCCAGTTGAGATAATCAATGTCCAAAATATTTGGAATATAAACAAATCCATTAGATAAAAATAATATATGTTTGTTATGAACAAAAATATATAGAAATAGATATAAATAAATAATAATTAACACATCATAAATGAAAATACATGTCTTATCTAAAATCTGTTCATGAAAGGACACCCCCCTGCGAGGGTATATAAGCAGGCTCTCATTCTCATTATAATAATCTCATCTTATCTTATTCATTCTATTATACATTTATTTATTATCCTCATGGATATCTTTATATTCCAAGTATTGTGGATGCTTAACTCGTAAACCAGATTTGGTAATTACATTTGTGTGAGCGAACTTTGTTCCTCCCATTTGGTATCAGAGCTTCATCTCGATCCGAATTTTGGCAAACCATACTTCATTCAGACTTTCTCTGATTTTTCTGGGTCATTGACCACACCGGATTTTGGCCATTTAATTTTTTGAAGAAGAAAACGTTTCACTACCATATAAAAAAGCAAAAAGAAAAAAAAATAATATATATATATATATATATATATATATATATATATGAGGAAAAATAAAAGAATAATTTTTTCTTTTTATAAGGAAAAAGAAAATAATATTTTTTTCCTATTATAAAGAAAAATAAAAGAATAAAAACAAAATATTATTACCACACGTTACTCCGTACAACATTTTCGTATGATTTTAAGTGCAGTAACTCTACCCTTCCATCCGTACACATATTGTTGTCACCTATGTCACCAACAAATTAGTCATAATCATTATACCAATCCATACAATTGTCGTAGAAGTAAAAGAGTAGATTTCCACCGTTTAAACAAAAGTCGTGACCTTTGTTAAAACAAAACAAAAAGGAAAAATAAATTAATTAACTTCTCCGATATGCACAAGGACCTGGCAGATCAACAACACTGCCAAATCATCTTCAACAAGAATCTTGATGTCTTGTATGACTCTATTGGCAGTGGACCAACTTTTGAGGATCCTTGGTCATGTTTGACCTACTTTTGGGACTTCGACATGTTTTCGAAGATGGAGCGCAAGTCAAAGTAGAGATCGTGAGATCTCAGCCCCCTTTTAGGGATTTTTGGGTTTTGGGCTTATGTGACGGGAATGGGGATGTTGGCCCATGGGTTTAGCCATGTTTAGGCCCATTTTTTAATGTATAAATAAGTAGCTAGGCGATGTAAGAAGAGGTCAGTGTTCTAAGTGCTAGAGTTCAATCTATGTGATCGAAGGAGAGACAAGTATGTGATGCAAGTGCTAAGTGTTAATTGCTAAATGAAAGTGGTAACTGTAATTGCTTTGTGCATACTATGTGAAACTTGCAGAGCTAAGTGAAAGTGATTGTAATAGACCGTGGAAGGATTTGTGTTGTAATATAGGGAAGGAGGATTTAGTGAGGTGCACAGATCTCCTGTCCTCTGCAGAGTAAGATCTCTAGGCTCTGTACATGTAGAAGATTGACAGAAATAAATAAAGAATAAGAGTTGGTGGACGTAGCCCCAGTGTGGGGGTGAACCACGTATATCCTGCATTGTGGTTGCTTTGTGCTTTATGACTATTCTCTTGTTTATATGATTAGATGTTTAGTGCACCGATATATGCTTAGAATATTCTAATATGATAGCTTAACGCTGAATAATGTGAATGAATTCTAGATCTGATCTATTTTGGTATGCTAAGTGATTGAATCCATTGGATCCATGTGAATTCTACGTTGATCTGTTTTTAGGGTTTAGCTGCGCTGTAAACTAAGGATGAATATTAATGAACTGTAACTGCTAAGTGCTATGTTAAGGTGTTACAATCACATATATGTGTCCCAGTTAAGGTTGCAAACACCAAAGTCTTGTAACCACCCCTGCCTCTACCTCGGGTGAGACTTCATCTGCTTCCCAGGTGTTGCCAAAAGGGCCGATAGTTAGGGTTTTTTCGGTGCACTATTGTAGCGTTGAACCCTAGGTCTACCCCTATGCCAACAAATGGTTCCGTTGCCGGGACCTGAAACTGTGATTGCTGGGAACTGAAGGAAAGAAAGAAATCTCTGTGCGTAGATCTGTTGCCTGAGTGCGCAATATTCTACTTGACCTGTGAAGCTCTGTGCTAAGAAGAGAAGTTAGATCCAAAGAAAAGAGGTAAGATCTCGAAGCTTTGTTCTCTGATAAAGGTAAGAATAGTGAAAAGTTTTAGATCTGGAAGCTTTGTGCTCTGTTGAAAGTAAGATTAGTGGAAATTTTTGTTTCAAGAGTATGGATCTAGGTATGTTTGATAAATGTTATCCTAGTCTGAAAACTAGGGCACAACTAGAAGAGAGAAGGTTTGATATGAGTATATCTGATAGAAATAATGAAAGATATGTTATTCCTATACATAGAAAGAATGTTTGGAATAACAAATGGATGCAGGATCCTAGAAATATTTTTTTGCAGGTTAGCTATTATGATCCTAGTGTGCAATACAGGAAAGGATGGGGATCATTTGAAAAAAAGAGAGGATTAACCCTTTGTTACAGTTGCAGAAGACCAATACATCTTGCTAAGGAATGCCCTGGAAGAAGACCTAGTTGTATTTGTTGTAAAGCTATGGACCATGAAGTTTTAAATTGCCCTAGAATGATTGCTAAGCTTGACAGAATGAATATGAGACAAGAAAACCTTGAGGAAGGTCAAAAAACTGAGACCATGGCAGAACCCCAGACAGAATCAGAGAATGTACTACTGCAAATGAAAGAAACCCTAAATGATCACAGAGATATCAACTTATCAGAGATCTTCAAAGAAAAATAATGCATAGAAGAAAGAATAGGAGACTTTGACATAGATTGTGTTCTGGATGAGGAAACACAAGTAAATATCATGACATAAAGAACTTGGGAAACTTTAGGAAAGCCTGATACAACTCCTTCATTGGGAGGAATAAGACTATTCAGGGGAAAGATGATAACCCTATGTGGAAGGCTCACCCAGGTTTCTATGAGCGCTCATGGAGCTTCGACAAAGGAATATTTTGAGGTTGTTAGATTCATTGATAACAATGCTCCATTTACTATGTTATTAGGAAAAACCTGGATCGAGAAATATCAGACCAAAAGAAAAGAAGAGGAGGCCCGAGAACAGAAAAAGCAGGAATTAAAAGATTTCATGATTAGGAATATAGCACACTTGATTGTAGAATAGGAGAACAGATAGAAGCTACTTAGAACCAGAAACTCAGATCACGAAGTTGAAACAACACAAGAAGATTCACAGACGAATAGAGCACCTACCCCAGATAAAGAAGCAATATTACTCTCTAATCCTATGAAAGAATCTCAACAACGTGAAGATGATATGCCAAAAGAAGACAAGAATCATAATGGAAAGAGGAATACTGAGACGAAGATCACCGAGAAGAAGGCTAGAAAACTCAGTAAGAAGAGAGAAAAGATCGAAAAATTACAGAAGGGCCCAGAGGGAACTTCGCAGATGGAAGATTTGCAAAATTGGAACTTCACCGAGATATCAGAACAATGCCCCATGGCACTTCTCCATGACAAAGCGATATGACCGTTGGAAGCATTATAACCGTTGGACTGACATTACAAAATGGTTAGAACAACAATTATGACTAGAAAGTTTTCCATCGGACCGTTGCAACCACGTCGCAACGGACATAACTGCATTGATGGAAAACTTCTTATCTGTTGGATAAATCTATTACATGGTGTCTACTTAGCCCATCGACTGTTGCACCAAGAACACTTTTGCGAATTGTATTAGAGATAACAAGAGAAACCATTGCTACCGCGCTATGCATAGTAAGATCGACACTGATTTTATTGCTTTGAGCACTCATCCATCCACCCGAGTTTTCTGATCGAGAGCATGCATGCCGGACGAGCTCGGCACTGTGGAGAAGTTAGTTAAGGAAGTTTTAATTGATCTGATGGCCAAGAGAGTGATGTCCAAAGGAGTTCAAGATTCATCGACGCGAGGAGTGCAAGCCTCTCTGTCGACTGCTCGCGAATCTGGACCATCCTAACTGGTAGCAGAGAAGAGAACCAAGCACATAGATGATCTAGAAAACACAAAGTTAATCCTGACCATCTTTCCCAACTACATCCCGCCTCTGATCGACACGGTGAGTCATGACAGTGTCCGGAGGGACTTTGATTACACCATGGTTACTGCGTATCTCCCGAAGGGGATACATGTAGTCAGAATGCAACAAGATAAGATCGCGATGTTGAAGTTCAATGACTTCAACCTAGGTGACCGCAAGAATTACAACATGCTTGATCCTTACAAGTATCTGAACAGGATGAAGGGTAATAACTCGAAAATAATCCCCCAGCCATGGACTATGAACCTCGCACACTCCACCCTCTTGAATGTGATGAAGATCCCACACTTTGGAAGGCACTAGGAGGTTAACGCATGTGTTAAGATTCTGCTCTCATGTTACCATGGTGGCTATCTATGGCTAGATAAATGCATCAAATTTGATTTTATGTTGATCCATAGGATCACCGGATTGAGCATGCAAGGACCTGACCCACAATACTTCTACCCAAGAAGGCTTCTGACTGCGTGCTGGCATAGATAATTAAGGACACTTACAATGATGTAGAAAAAGGAACGCGAGGCTACAAGGTAGCTTCCATCCAGAATGGCACAATGCACCTGGCCTACCAACTGATTACAGGGAATATAGTAAGGAACAACCGACCTACACAAGTCACAAAATTTGTTGTTGACCTAACCGGGAAATGTGTAGGACTCCAGATGAACCGGTCGAAGTACTTGGTCAACCAGTTGGAATTAGACTGCCGCGAAGCTTAGGATCGGGGCTATGAGTTCCACTTGGTCTGGCTCTTGATCCTCATCGCATTCACCACTTGGGAAATGCCAGAAGGTGCAACCTTCTCGAACATTGAGCCATTCGATCCACTCACTGTGAAGTTCACCATGCTTTGGTACTCAAGCGACATGGGAAAATAGTGGTAGTGAAATGTGGTCATAACTATTATCTCCAACTAAAGAGGGCTATCGAAGTTGTCCCTCAGATGATGCCGAACAACTTGCATCGGTTCTGACCCCTCATGAAGTTCCACGCAGATCAACACTTCACTTATATCACCGTGCACACAGATGAGCACAAAGAAGATCTTCAATCGTACTACAAGATCACATAGGAGGACCTTGAAGAAATCACCAAGGACTGGTGTGCAAAACTCCTCATCCCTGCAGACCTCGCAGAATTTTCAAACCCTGAACTAATCGACATCCCAGAGACAACTCATGAAGTAAAGGATCTTCCTGGACCTAATAGAAGGAAGAATACCGAAGAGGTCCAAAACTTGAGTAGCGCATTAGAAGGAACTGCTTCAGTATAACCTGAACGAGGGGGTGCTGATGAGGTAGAAAAGACAAAGGGAAAAGAAGACCAACATAAGCAAGGCAAAGTAACACTGCCTAGGGACCCTACTGATGAGGCTAATCCCCTGAAGAAAATGAAGGTTTATCCCACGAAACCCACTTCCCAAAATAAATCGAGAGAAACCTTGACTAAGATAAAGACTATGCTCACTGTAGATGACTTCGACTTTATCATCGCAGCCATAGCAGATGCCTCGCAGGCCATCTTGCAGAAACATGAATCCAAGAAGGAGGAGATGTATGATAGAATTGAGGTTGAACTCAGAAGGGTACAATAGGCCCTTCAATCCAGCTGCGCAGTATCCACTGCGCCCCCACCATCAGAAGCACCTAAGTTGGGAGACGAGCCTGCCCAACTCTACAGACTAGCTGATGCAACCAAAGATCTCCTTCGTCGCGCACAGGAAGAAACCAAAAAGGCCACAGAGGCCCTAAAGCAAGTACAAAAAGTAGTCATAGAGAAACACCGAGTTGTGCAGCAAGAGAAGGCTACCCTCCAAACTAAGTTTGAATAAGAGAAAGCACAGATCCAGCAAGAGAAAGAGCGGTTGCTCACAGAGCAGGTGGGAGTAAAACAAGTAGTCAACAGAGCACTTCACTCTGTGACAGGCTTAGAGAAAAAAGAGGAATACCTAGTGGAACATCAAGTAGAGAATCTTGCGGAAGCTATCCAATAGCTTCAACAGAGAATCACAGACCTCGAACTATGAACAATTCCAAGTACCCCGTAGGATGTGCGAGATCAAAGAGAAGCCACTGCCCGAAGCACAGTCGAGAGGATCAGAGCATTCACTCTGGAATGTAAACAGCTAAGTGCTCACAATGCACAAAATTATGAGCGAATCACTGAAGATACTGAGCTAAAGGTACTGGAGTCACAACTCCAGGAGGCAAATAAACAAGCAACAACAGTACAGGCATAGTTGAATCTCCTGTTAGCAATTGAAAGGATGAAGCAATCCCAAGAACAATGAACTGCTCAACAACAGTTCCACACCATTCAGAGCAAAGTCATGGAAGTGACTCAAAGGATGCAACCAATCCAAGATGAAACTTGCCAACTGTTTGAGGAGATTGAATGCCGAGGCACAGAATTGGAACAAGTAGTCACTGTAGTTGAACGTCATTTAGAGGGACCTGTCAATGAAGCAGTCATCCAAGATTTTACCAAGCAGGAGGCCCTGGCGCAACAACAAGTCAAAGAAGCTCGAGCCAAGCTCAAAGTTTTTGAAGCACATCTACCCAGACCAAAGTGACTTGGGATGAGTCACAGGTGAGTGTTGGGGGCCTGTTGGCCCTAGACCAAGTTTTGAGGATCCTTGGTCATGTTTGACCTACTTTTGGGACTTTGACAGGATGTCAAAGATGGAGTGTAAGTCGAAGCAGAGATCATGGGATCTTGGCCCCCTTTTAGGGATTTTTGGGTTTTGGGCTTATGTAACGGGAATGGGGATGTCGGCCCATGGGTTTACCCATGTTTAGGCCCATTTTGTAATGTATAAATAAGTAGTTAGGAGATGTAAGAAGAGGCCAATGTGCTAAGTGATAGATTTCAATATATGTGATTGAAGGAGAGACAAGTATGTGATGCTAAGTGCTAAGTGTTAATTTCTAAGTTCAAGTGGTAACTGTAATTGCTTTGTGCATACTGTGTGAAACTTGCAGAGCTAAGTGCAATTGATTGTAAGAGACTGTGGAAGGATTTGTACTGTAATACAGGGAAGGAGGATTTAGCGAGGTGCGTAGATCTTCTGTCCTCTATGGAGTAATATCTCTAGGCTTTGTGCATGTAGAAGATTGACAAAAGGAAATAAAGAAGAAGAGTTGGTGGGCGTAGCCCCAGGGTGGGGGTGAACCACGCATATCCTGTGTTGTGGTTTCTTTGTGCTTTATGGTTGTTCTCTTGTTTATATGATTAGATGCTTAGTGCATTGATATATTCTTAGAAGATTCTAATATGATAGCTTAGTGCTGAATAATGTGAATGAATTCTAGATCTGATCTATGTTGGTATGCTAAGTGCTTGAATCTATTGGATCTATGTGAATACTGCGCTGATATGTTATTAGGGTTTAGATGCGTTGTAAACTAAGGATGAATATTAATGAACTGTAACTACTAAGTTCTATGTTAATGTGTTACAATCACAGATATGTGTCCCAACTAAGGTTGCAGACACTGGAGTCCTACAACGACCCCTGCCTCTACCTCGGGCTAGACTTCATTCGCAGGTGTTGTCGAAAGGGCCGATAGTTAGGGTTTTGTTGGTGCGCTGTTGTAGCATCGAACCCTGGGTTTTCCCTTGTGGCAACATAATACCTATCAAGCGAGCACGAGAAGAGTAGATTCCCAACTTGTTTCCATCCTTTTGTCTTCCGATTTCGCCAGGATGAATGCCCAAGTTCGCCCCATTTCTAGTACTTTCACAACTTTTTTCTCTTTTTTAATTGCTAAGTTTTTGCAATTTTTGCACACCACATTCTTTGGTTTTGGTTTGATAGGTGGTTAGGGCACTCATTTCACTGCTTCTTCTAGTTTCCATGATTGTGGCAGAACAGGTAGAAAGTCCCCATGTCTGTATGTTGACAGTTGTCACTTTTTCTTAAAGTTTTGGAACAATGAACAATCATCTTGTCCACATGTTCTGGTTTCCACTGCGGTGGAAGAATAGTTGGCGTGCTATAATGTAAAATCAGACACATGTGTTTTTTTCTAAGGCAAGGTAATACAATATTTTTATTTACAAAAAAAAAAGGTCGAAAGTTTTAATTAAATTTTTTTTATTCGAAAGTAGTGAAGGTAATTTTAAATTAAAAAGCATGGGTTTTATAAATTATTCAAAATTCTAAAAAGTTAAAAATAAAAGAACTGTAAAAGGGTCAATTTCAAGGAGTAATGGGAATTTCAAGAAGGGAGTATTTGAAATTTGTGAAGCCATAAAGAGAGTTATTGAAATTTATTTAAATAACCATTTCTAATTTTAGGTAAAGAGGAAGTATCAAAGTTTAAAAAAATTAAAAAAGGGGTATTAATAAAATAAAATATTATTATAAAGAAAAATCGAAGTTTTTATAGAGTGTTATATTATAAAAGATAAAAAAAGAAGAAGAGAAAGTTATATTCTGAAGGTGAAGAAAAGTGATATATATATATTATTATATTTCAAGGTTCAACATATATTTATATAAAATGGGGTTTCATGGTGAAAAACAACGAAGATTCCCCTGGATAGGGTGTTATCAACTCAGCCCAACCCCATGCCATCTGGGCACACCGACATCTCCTCACCCTCCCTCAAGTAGGACAAACAATGACACCAACTTAATGTGAATCTTCCTCAACATCGTTTTTCTACTCCTGGCATGAATCTCGACCGCCCTTCGTGTGACGACCTCGAGGAGAATGAACCTGGTCATGTCAATCCTTCCTCTATTTAATGATGCCTGCACCTACCTTTCCTCTTATAACTTTGGGCTCTCAGAACCTTCACCAATTTTCATTCCATGTTCTGTCTATCTCTGGTTATATTTATCAGTAGTGTCACCTTTTGTGTTTTCTCCCAGTCTACATTTCTTCCTCTTTGGGTTTCTTTCATGCCTCATGAGAGAGGTAGACCCAAACATGCTAGTGAAAGTCTCTCTCTAGTTCAAAGTTCACCTCTCACAACTTGTCTCTCCCTGGTTGTAATTTTTTTTATCATCTACAAATGGAGCCTCGTACTGCTCACTCGACCTCCATTGATTTTGAGGCAAGACCCACCCTCACTCTACCTCCCTCTACCACTCCCATCATCTCTGTCCCCATCCATGCTCAAGCCTCAAGCTCTAATCTCCTTCTATCTTCCCACACTATTTTCACAGAGGAAAAATGCAACATTATTCAGGCTCTCAAGTATGACAATGTTAAGTAGAAGTTTCGGCAAGAACTCATGGAAGAGTGCTTGGACTAGTTACTAGATTTTGGAGCAGTGGATCCCAAGTAAAGGTGTAGAGAGGAGAAAATTATTCAGGATATCATGGTTCTGAAATGGACAGATTTGTTTGAGCATCCCTTTCCTCATAATTGTGTTTCTAAACATGTTTTTATGGCTTGTTACTTTTGGTTTTTACAGTCATGGTTTTGTCTGCAAGATGGTAGACCCACTCATTTTGTTACGATAATCTACTCAAAGATTTTATCTCATGTCAAACTTTGTAACTAAGTATTTTTACAGTCGCCACAAAGTAATGCTTTGGAACTTCTTCACCTGGTGGTGGGGTTGGTTTCCTTTAATGGAAGCCTCAACATCAATGTCGTCATTTTTCTTTGTAACTTCAATTTACAAAATGTAATATAAAAAATAGCTTATAAAAAGAAAGAAAAAAAATGAAGATTCCCTCATACTTATAAAAATATGTGGATTCCTTATTAGAAGTTAATGAGATTATTCAAGGAAAGTGTTGGATTACTGAGAGGGGGAGTGAATCAATAATAGAGCAATTTAATCCTTTTTAACCATATAATCCAAGTGTTATATCAATGTAGAATTCTCATCCAATAACTGCAGAGTAAATAAGTAATGAACAAATGAAAATCATACACATACACATACATAGTACACTGGTGTTTTACGTGGAAACCCAAAGTGGGAGAAAACCACGAAATGTTTTTTCTTATATGTCTTGAAGAATTACATTCATTGGAAGCACCAACTTCCTTTGTTTTCCATCTACAACTGGAAGGAGGCTTCAACCCCCTATTTTCTCAGGCTACAACCTGAGGGAAGCTCCAACTCCCCAATTCTCTGGATACAACTAGAAGGAGGCTACAACCCCCTATGTTCTCCGGCTACAATCGGAAGGTGGCTACAACCACTTGTCCTTGCCCCGTCCAACCACCCTGAAGTAGAAGTAGAATGATGGAACCACTGTCACACTATCACTGTGATATATACCACTATAAACCTATAGCAATAAACCTGAACCATGTATCAACCATGCATAAACATGTACCTCAACCATGCACCAACCTGTACCATAAACAAGTGCATCAACCATGCACCAACCTATACCAAACGACCTGTAATCAACCATGCACCAACATGTACCAAACAACCTGTAATCAGCCTGTACCATAAACAAGTGCAACCAACCATATACCAAGTATGTACCAATCATGTGTCAATTACTCATCAACTGTGACTCATCAATATGTACCAATGTCATCAACTATACACCTCATGTATGTGCCAACTCATCAACTACTTGTCTCAACCATGTACCCAACTTATACCTCAACCAAAAGTACTCATCAATTTAATCATCTAAATATGATTTGTAACTTTGTAATAGACCTAGTGTATATGATCACATACCTGCAAACCTTCCTTAACTTTAACAACAAGAGACTAGCATTTTCATCAAACTTTTCTTTAGTCTCACAAGACTAGTTTTGGATTAGTCAACAACCCTAAATTGAAATAATCATAACTTTGTATCTCTAATGAATAAGATCTAAAACTAATATACAATGTTCTTCAGTGTGTTTTATGTAATTCCTCCAGGTGTCACTACTTGGAACCTCTCAGAAAAGGAGTTATAGAAAAAATGACATACCTTGTCTGGATCATTCTAGAGAGTGACCCTGTAGAGTGTGCCCCGCACGAAATTTTTGTTGAATCGACCTGAAACTATTAAAAAGAATACTACAGATTTAATCTAACCAACACGTTTAGTTGTATTGAATTTGGATCTGTTATCAATAAGTTATGACGTTTTTACCCGAAACACCCGTTTTTGACTAGTTTCAAGACTAGCCACAAACCCTATTTTCCATGGAGTGTAACTCCAAAAATACAACGACCCACAAGATGAATTTTTTACCAAAGATACTTGGATATGTTTCCTCAATGGAATATAAATTTCATGGTTTGAATCATTCTAGAAAAAAATCAATTGTGAAAATGTTGAGATGACCTGTAAATAACATACCTTAGAAAACATTATCAAAAGAATTTATCCTTCCTTGAATTCTGGCCTTCTTTTCTTCACCTTCCCTCAAAAATTCGACTTATATATCCTTTGGTTACCTCATACACCTATAGTTATTCAATATTCTCAAGTGTGTCTAAAATGAGAGAGCGTTTCCTCTTATTTATACTCTCCAAGTAGCTTCCTTAAAAACATCTTCTAGGTCACTTTGCCCACTTTCCTTATTTTAGGGTTAACCCACTTCTAATTTCTCCATT
>JZKD02S1674809.1:1006362-1033054 GCA_000966675.3 Picea glauca
CGTAGGGGTTTTACCACGTGAAAACATCGGTGTGTTGATCTTTGATCTGGTTATGTGAGTGGTTACTGAAGGTGTTCGTCCTCTGTTGGAATACCTGTGTTGTCGAACAAATCCCTTTGTTGTAGTTGGTCCAACTAGATCAATATGTACAATTTCCAGTGGTCTTGTCATTGAATATTCCTTTGATTTGAACTTGGTCTTTGTTTTCTTTCCTTGTTGACAGTGATTTCATAAAGTGTTGGTTGGTTTCGTGATCTGGGGCATTTCTCTGACTGCTTCTCTTTTGCTGACTTTGACAAGGTTATCAAAATGTATGTGACCCATTCTTCTGTGCCACAACCAAATTTCATCTTCCTTTCCTAGACAACATTTTTCATTTCCACTTTCACTTAACACATATATGTTTCTTGAAGTTCTTTCAGCTGTAGCAATCAATTTTCCTGAACCTTCTTTTCTTATCTCACACTTTTGTGAATCGAAAGTAAATTTATGACCTTGGTCACACATTTGACTCACACTTAGAAGATTATGTTTCATATTTTCTATTAGTAGAACACTGCTGTCTTTTCATTCTTGTTCCCCATTCAGACTGTTCCTTTTCCAATGATTTTGGATGAATTGTTATTTCCAAAGGAGACTGATCCATCTCTTTCCTTTCGTAATGTAAGAAATATGTCTCTATCACCTATCATGTGTTTTGAACACCCACTGTCAACATACCAACCACTTTTCTTCTGCTTAGCTTGTAGAGCGAGTGTGCATTCTTCATTTCTATATTGATCCTGCTTTCTTATCCATGTCCTTTTCTGAGGTTCCTGTTTGTGACTATTGTTATTCTATTGTGGTTCTTTAGAAGGGACTTTCATTCTGCAATCTTTGGTAATGTGTCCAAAATTGTTACATTTGTAACATTCCACTTCAGTGCTCAAAGATTCAAACCTGTTGTGACTTCTTCTGTGTGTTTTACTAGGCCTTCTTGGATAACCCCTCTGTGTATGATTTTCAAAGTAGTTATTGTTCCTATTGTTAGCTCTACAATTTACAGCTTTATGTCCAAAATTATTACATGCATAACATAAACCAAAAAATAAAGTTTGATACCTAGGAGTTGAATATCTTCTGAAAGGAGGTGCTCTTATGAATCCTTCTTCTTCTTGAGGCCTATCTGTTGGTTGTTGATTCTAAAATCTAACTCTTCTTGGTGGAGGAGTGTCCCTGTAATATTCCTTGTATATCTTCCTATCCCCTCTGATTGTTTCTGCATAGCTTTCTGGATGTGTTTCTTGCTCTGTTTTTTTGGAGCTTGATCCCTTTTCTGTCTGATTGTATCCAAGTCCGGTCTTGTCAAAATGAGATTTTTGATTGCTGATAATGTCATCCAAAACTTTTGAGCTATTCTTCATATTTTTCTTTTGAATATCCTTTCTTAATGTGACAATTTCTCCTTCCAAGTTTCTAATGATCTTGTCCTTTTCTTCTAGGTTTTCTTTGAGTGCTTCTTCAATTCTTTTATCTTCTTCTATTTGAACCTTCAATTTTGTGATAATTTGTTCTAGTTCTTGAGTGTCTTATTTATTTTCTAGTTCTTCTTGTAGTTCTTCTTCTTCTTTTCTCTTCTGATAACTTCTATGGCACACATTAATTCTTCTCGAAATTAAACTTATGCCTCTTCAATTTCTTCTTTGAATTCTTCATATCCTTCTTCGGATTCTTCATATTCTTCTTCAGAGTCTTCTTTATCAGAGACTTCTACTGCCATGAATATAACTCTTTCTGTCTCACTGTCACTGACTTCATCTTCATCTCATGATGAAATGTCTTCTTTGGTGCATAAGATTTTCTTGAAAAAATTCTTTGTAGTTCTTTTGTCTTTATATGTTTGGTTGCTTTTTGAGTAACCTTCATCATTTCTCTTTTTCTTATGGGGACATTTGTTAGAAAAATGACCAACACCACCACAATTAAAATAAATTAAAGGAAGCTTACCTCTATACTTACCGTTGGTTCACTTGTTCAGTCTTTTGACGAAGTTGGACACTTCTTCATCATCTTCCGAGTCGTCATTGTTGCTGCTATGTTCTTCTTGTTGCCTTTTCTTTTGCTTTGATATTTTGGATGCTTTGAAGGCTACTTATTTTACATCTGATTTTCTTGTTCAGTTCTCATTTCATATGCTGTGAAGATTCCATGCAGTTCATCCATGCTTATTGATTTTATATCTGATATTTCTTCTAGTGTTGATATCTTATGGTTAAATCTCATAGGAAGAGATCTTAGTACATTTTGAACAATTACAGATTCTTCGATTTATTCTCCCAATCCTATGCTTGCATTCACTGTTTCATCGAATCGTAAGTAGGTTGCAATATTCTCAACTTCCTTCATTTTTAGTTGTTCGAACTGACCTTTGTAAGTTTTAAGCTTTTCTTCTTTGAATTTTGTATCTCTGTTGGCCCTTGACCAAGTTTTGAGGATTCTTGGTCATGTTTGACCTATTTTTGGAGTTTGATAGGCTGTCAAAGGCGGAGCGCAAGACGAAGCAGAGATCACGAGATCTCGGCCCCTTTTAGGGATCTTTTTGGGTTTTGGGATTATGTAATGGGTATGGGATGTCGACCCATGGGTTTACCCATGCTTAGGCCTATTTTGTAATGTATAAATAGAAGGCTAGGCAATGTAAGAGGAGGCAGTTGCAAGTTGTTCTAAGTACTAGGGTTGGATCTGTGTGATCAAGAGTTGTAAGTGTTTTGTGCATACTGTGTGAGACTTGCATAGATAAGTGCAAGTGGTTGTAACATACTGTGGAAGTCTTTGTGCTGTAACACAAGTAAGGAGGATCTAGTGAGGTGTGCAGATCTCCTGTCCTCTGCGGAGTGAGACTTGGATGCTATGTGCCTATAAGAAGCTTGACCCAAGATAATAAAGAAGAAAAGAGTTGGTGGCGTAGCCCAGGGTGGGGGTGAACCACATACATGTTGTGTTGCTCTGCTTTATGCAATGTATTGATGTGTTTATGTGTTTACTTGATTAGTGATTTAACATAGATGAATGATAGATAGATATGTTAATGATGTGTGCTTAATAGTATGGATGAGTACTATATTTGGCCTATGTGGAGGTGCTTAAGTGCTTGAATATAGTAGATTTGAATGAATATTGCATTGTGCTATAATTAAGGTTTAACTGCGCTGTAACTAAGAATGAATATTGACTAATGTTAATTGTTGAGTGCTCTATTAAGTGTTTAGAATCATATATCTGTGTCCCAGCTAAGGTTGCAGACACTGGAGTCCTGCAACCACCCCTGCCTCTACCTCAGGTGAGACTTCATCTACTTCGCAGGTGTTGCCGAAAGGGCTGGCAGTTAGGGTTTTTTTGGTGCGTTGTTGTAGTGTTGAACCCTGGGTCTGCCCCTGTGCCAATAAATGGTTCTGTTGCTGGGACTTGAAACTGTGATTGTTGGGAACTGAGGAAGAAGAAGCTTTGTGCAAAGAGCTGACCTAAAATTGTAAAATATCTGTGCATAGATCTATCGGTCTAGTGTGCAGTCTGTGAAGCTCTGTGCTAAGAAAAGAAGTCTGATCTAAAGAAAAGAGGTAAGATCCTAACGCTTTGTGCTCTGCTAGAGGTAAGAATAGTAAATTTTTTTAGATCTGGAAACTTTGTGCTTTGCTGAAGATAAGATTAGTGGAAATTTTTGTTTCTAAAGTATGGATCTAGCTATGTTTGATAAGATTTTTCCTAGCTTGAAAACTAGGGCACTGATAGAAGAAAGAATATTTTATATGAGTAGATATGATAAGAATAATGAAATATGTGTTATAACTATGCATAGAGAGAATGTTTGGACTAACAAATGGATGCAGGACCCTAGAAAGAATTTATTGCAGGTTAGCCACCATGATCCTAGCGTGCAATACATGAAAGGATGGGGATCATTTAAAAGAAAGAGAGGATTAACCCTTTGTTACAGTTGCAGAAGACCAGGACATCTGCCTAAGGAATGCCCTGGTAGAAGACCTAGTTGCCTCTGTTGCAAAGCTACATACCATGAAGTATTGGACTGCCCTAGAATGTTTGCTAAGGTTTAAAGAATGGATATGAGACAAGAAGATCATGAGAAAGATCAAGAAATTGAGATTATGAAAGAACCCTAGAAAGAATTAGATAAAGTATTGCTACATATGAAAGAAACCCTGAATGACTACCGACATGTCAACTTATCAGAGATCTTCAAAGAAAAAGAATGCATTGAAGAAAGAATAGGAGACTTCGACATTGACTATGTTCTGAATGAATAAACACAGGTGAATATCATAACAGAAAGAACTTGGGAACTTTTAGGGGAGCCTGCTATGATTCCCTCATTGGGAGGAATAGGATTATTCAAAGAAAAGTTGATAACACTATGTGGAATACTTACCCGGATATCTATGAGTGCTCATGGAACTTCGGTAGAGGAATAATTTGAAATTGTTAAATTTATTGAGAATAGCGCTCCATTTGCTATGTTATTAGGAAAACCTTAGATTGGAAAAGATCATGCTATAAGTAAAGAAGAAGAAGTCTTAGAACAAAAGAAGCAAGAGTTGAAAGATTTCATGACTAGGAGGATCGCACACTTGATTAAAGAAAAGGAGAACCGAGCAAAGCTATTTAAAAATAGAGACGTGGATGTCGAAGTGGGAAGAACACTAGAAGACCTACAGATGACTAAAGTACCTATTCCAGATACAGATGAAGTATTACCCCTGATTTCTAGGAAAGAATATCAACAACGCAAAGTTACTCTGCCGAAAGAAGATAAGAATCCAAATGGAAAGAGGAATATCGAGACAAATCTCACTAGAAAGAAGGCTAGAAAACTAAGTAAGAAGAGAGCTAAGATTGAAAAGTTACAGAAGGTTCCCGAGGGAACTTTGCAGAAGGGGAATTTACAAAATTGGAACTTCGACGGGATATCAGAATAACGTCACATGGCACTTCGCCATGGTGAAGCAATATATCCATTGGGAACAACATAACTATTAGATCGATGACCTGAATGGGTAGAAAAGCATTTATGGTCAGAAATTTCTCCACCAGACCATTGGGACTGCGCCACGACAGACATAAATGAGTTAATGAAGGTTTCTCATCTGTTACAAGAGATGTTTTTCCAAGTTATCTATTTATCCCATCGTGCCATGCAATGAGAACACTTTTTCCAACCGTGACTATCAGAGCTCGTAGCATAGTTGATTTCGCACAGTGATCACTGCGTTAGTTCCATCCATCCTGTTGCATTGAGAAGTTATTCTTCAAACCTGAGATATTCAACCATGAGTGTATGTTCAAAGAGCTTAGCGTAGTCAAAGAGTTTGTGAAAGAAGTACTCATTGACCTCATGACTGAGAGAGTCATGTCTGAAAGAGTGATGTCTATAGGTGTACAAGCATCATTGATGAGAGGAGTAGAAGCCTCTCTGTCGACTGCTCATGAAGTTGGACCATCCCAACCATCAACAAAAAAGAGAACCAAACACAAAGATGACCTAGCAAATGCGAAGCTGATCCCGACCATATTTCTTGACTACATCCTGCCTCTGGATGACCCGGTGAGTTGAGATAGTGTGTCGAGAGAATTTGAGTACACCATGGTTATTGTGTACCTCCCGAAGGGGATACACACAGTTTGAGCACAGTAGGATAATATTGCAACATTGAAGTTTACTGACTTCAACCTCAGATATCACAAAAGATACAATATGCTCACCCTGTATAAATACCTAACCAGGATGAAGGGGAAGAACTCAAATATAATCCCTCAGCCATGGACGATGAACCTCGCGCAGTCCAACCTGTTAAATGTAATGAAAATCCCACACTTCGGAAGGCACCAGGAAGTCAACGCCTGTGTCAAGCTATTGCTTTCATGTTACCAAGGCGGCTACCTATGGCTAGACCACCATATTATAGTCGATCCGATGTTGATCCATAGGATCACAGGATTAAGTATGCAAGGACCCAACCCGCAAGATTTATATCTAGGAAAAGACACATATCATGCACTAGCACAAAAGATCAAGGATACATACGACGATGTTGAAAAGAGAATGCGAGGCTACAAGGTAGCCTCCATCCAAAATGGTGCGGTGTGCCTAGCCTACCAGTTAATTGAAGAAAAGTTAGTAAGGAAGAACAAAATTGCGCATGTCACAAGTTTTGTCGTTGACCTCACAAGGAAGTGCGTGGAAGGTCTACAGATGAACTAGGTAAAGTACCTAGTGAATCAACTAGAACTAGACTACCACGAAGCAGAGGATTAGGAATAGGAGTTCCATTTCAGCTGGCTCCTGATCCTTATCTCCTTTGTTGCCTGAGAGATGTCAGAAGGTGCAACCTTCCCAGATATTGAACCGTTCGAGCCACTTGTTGCGAAGTTTTCCACACTCTGGTACTTGAGTGATATGAACAAACAGTGGCAGTCGAACACAGTTTTTCACATGTATTACCTTCATCTAAAGAGAGCCATAGAAGCCGAACCTTGCATGACGCTGAAAAACCTACAGAGATTTCGACCCCTGATGAAGTTTTGCGCATATCGACACTTCATCTACCTTACAGCATGAGTCGATGAACATAAGGAGCAATTGCAGTCGTACTACAAACTCACAAAAGAGGACCTTGAGGAGATCACTAAGGACTGGTTGACGGACCTCCCGATTCCCACAAAACCTGCAGATATGTCTGAACCTTACAGCCCAGAAACCGTGCATGATACACCTGGACCCAATAGAATGAAGAAGACCGAAGAATTCCAAGACTTAAGCAACGCCTCAGGAAAGACTACTTTAGTATCACCTAACCGAGGGGGTGATGAAGAAGAGATAAATGGAAAAGGAGATGAATAGATGCAAGGCGAAGTAGCACTGCCTAGAGATGAGACCTATCCCCAAAATAAGAGGAAGGTTTCTCCCCCGAAACATTCTTCCCAGAATAAATCGAGAGCCACCTTAACCAAGATGAAGACTGTGCTCACTACTGATGATTTTGACTTCATCATAGCAGCCCTCAATGATGCTTCGTTGGAAATCATGGAGAAACAAGAATCCAAGCAGGAGGAAATGTATGACAGAATTAAGGTCGAATTCCGAGGGGTACAACAGGCCCTTCATTCTAGCCGCGCAGTGTCCATTGTTTCCCTGCCATTAGGAGAACCAGAGTTGGGAGATGAGCCAGTCCAACTCCACCGATTAGTTGATGTAGTCGAAGCTCTCCTTCATCGTGCACAAGAAGAAAACAAATAAGCCACCTAGGCCTTGAAGCAAGTACAAGGTGTAATCATAGAACAACGTAGAGTTGTATAACAAGAGAAGGTTTCTCTCCAGGCCAAGTTTGAAGAAGAGGAAGTACATATGCAATAAGAAAAAGAAATTTTTCTCGCAGAGAAACTCAAAGTAAAAGAAGGATTCAACAAAGCACTCTGCTCTTTGACAGGATTAGAGCTACAGGCTTAATACCGAGTCATGCATCAAGTAGAGTAGCTCACAGAAGATGTCCATTAGCTACAAAAAATGAATAGAAGATTTAGAACTCCGCACAGTACCTGACACCCCGCAGGAAGTCAGGGATCAAAGAGAAGAAACTTCCCGCAACACAGTTGAAAGAATAAAAGTATTTTCATTGGAATACAAGAAACTGAATGATCGTAGTGCCCAAACGTATTAGAAACTCAATGAGAATCCATAATTGAAGGCACTGGAGTCACAGCTCCAGGAAGCGAAGTATCAAGCTGACACAATACATGCGCGGTTGAAGCCCCTGTTAGTTGTGGAAAGAATGAAGCAATCCCAAGAGCAGTACAATGCCCAACATAAGGTCCATACTATTTAGAGAAGAGTTATGGAAGTAACTCAGAGGCTCCAACCTGTACAAGATGAGGCTTACCAACTGTTCATAGAAATTGATGAACATAAATCGAAGGCTGAGGAGAAGAACTGGAGCAAGTCGTTGCTAAAGCTGAACAACGCCTAGAAGGACTTGTCAATGAAGCAGTCATCAAAGAGTTCACTAAACAGGAGGCCATAGCACAACAACAAGTTGAAGCAGATTGAGCCAAACTCAAGGATTTCAAAGCATAACTAGTCAAATTAGAGTGACTCGGGACAAGTCACAGGTGAGTGTTGGGGGCCTGTTGGCCCTTGACCAAGTTTTAAGGATTCTTGGTCATGTTTGACCTATTTTTGGACTTCGACAGGCTGTCAAAGGCGGAGCGCAAGACAAAGCGAAGATCACGGGATATCAACCCCTTTTAGGGACCTTTTTGGGTTTTGGGATTATGTAATGGGTATGGGATGTCGGCCCATGGGTTTACCCATGCTTAGGCTTATTTTGTAATGTATAAATTGAAGGCTAGGCAATGTAAGAGGAGGCAGTTGCAAGTTGTGCTAAGTGCTAGGGTTGGATTTGTGTGATCAAGAGTTGTAAGTTCTTTGTGCATGCTGTGTGAGACTTGCAGAGCTAAGTGCAAGTTGTTAGCACAAGATTGATTTATGCCTCAAAATTGCATAAGTGGTGCTACCTAATATTTCACAGAGAACAAAATCCTCATTTCATTATTCATTTTGGCAAATGAATACAATTGTTATGGGATTTTTATTTGTTTTGGGGAAATTTGAAATTATATTGAGTTATTCCCAATATCCAAGTTCAAGCATGAAATCGCCCATGGATTTATGCTACCGAATTGCATGCAGAAACACAGTCGGGCGCTACCTACAGGCGCTGCGTAATATTCTGGCAGAGGCTAAATTGTGTAGAGTTATTCTGCCAGTTTTGAGTCACTAATTTAAAACTTGGGCTATGAGTAGTTGAGGATGTATTTTTTAAAATTCGAGGAGGTTTTTGTTCATAACATTCCAAATAACAAAAACCTCTCTCAGGTTTTCAAAATGTGTTTTTTTTTTAGAGATATTGGATATATAAGTAGGCGCTATGTACTCTGCACAGTGGCATTGCGTACTAATTTGCTGTAGTGGTCACAGTTTTGATATTCGCCTTGTTGGGAGGTTGCCACATGTCAAGGAGAGTTAGAATGACTTATCAAGGATAATTTAGATGTCAAGGGACACTTGCACCTAAGATTTATCTCCAACAAATGCCTCATGCAATGAGGTGGAGACATTTCATTAATGACTTCCAACAAATTTCTGAAAATTAGCAGTTTGTTGGATTTTTGTCTCTTTGATTGTTGCCACCTATCTCCAAGGCTTAGAATCCAATGGAGGAGATGAGATTCGAACTCCTTAGTTCATTTGAATGCTATTTTCTATTTAAATAAGGAAATATCTCTTTGAGAAGGAGGATGGATGAGCCAAGAGAGGCTAGAGAGAGTAGGAGTAGGCAATTTTCCTGTGTGTGTTCATTTGTAATCCTGTGGGCATTTTTTGATTGTAAGCATTACTGCTATTGGATACTCATGATAGCTATGATTTTAGATTGTAACTCTTGCTTTATAATTCTTATTAATTGAATATATTGCAGATTTGAGGATCAAAGGCTGTCAATGATTTATGGATCCCTAAGTAGTAGAGGATCTATTGTATTTTTCCCATCAGTCATTGTTTATATTCAAGTATCTGTTGATTCATTAAATTGAGAGGATATTTTTTTAGTGAACATTCTATCTTATGTTTTCCTCCTTCATTCTTCCACCTATCATCATATAATCGTTTTTTCTATTGAGCAACTTTTGTGCCTTCGATGAGTAGGATGTGTGTGACTCCATTTCCCATTGGTGTAGCCTATTGATCTACAGTTTGTTGCCCTCTCCCTTTATTTATCCATCTTGTTGATCCACCTATTCAAAACCAAATTATCTTTTACATTCTGATGGGTGCTAAGATTACACTTTAGTAGTCAAAGTGTGACTTTCAGTGCTAACATTTTTGGCGTCATTGTCGGGGACATATTTGAGCAGATTGAAAAGCTCCCTGGGAGGAACGACATTGCACAACTCCAGCTTTAGATGGTGACTGAAGTTGGACACCTTCAAGACTGCACATTCACCATGGCGACTCCATTGTTCAAAATATGTTGGTGACTCCACTGGGGATGAGAAAAATCAAATGGATATGAAGGCTATCCTGGCCAGGAGGTTTGCCCCACTCAATTGCTCAACCATAGATGGTTATCCACATCTTGTGCCTCAAATTGATGAATGGAAAGATCTTCTGCCTAGATAATTTAACCAGCTGAAAGACTTTTTGAGAATTGTTGTGAGGGGTATGCATCATATATTCAAGATTCAACAAGTGATTCCTCTAGTAGTGTTTATGAAGGGGATGATTATAGAGAGCAAGACTTAGATGATGAGTTTCATAATGCTTTTCCTAAATTTGAAGAACAAATGCATCATTCATGTCAAAATCTAGGTCCCCAAGAGAAATATCAATATGGACAATCCATCTTTTCCTTATCTCCTCCTTTTCTTGATTCTTTAAGTCAAGAGGTCATCTTAGATTCAAATTTATTTCATCATGATAATAGTGTTGTATCTTGTCATGACCGAATTCATATCTTACCAGTCCCTCCTATTGTTAATGAACCAATGTGCCATGATTTTCCAAGTTTTGATGTCTATGAGGATGTTTTCACTGAACAACCAGTTGTCCCAACTATTGTACTAATCCCCTCATCCATTAATAGTCAAATGGTCATTGATTCACCTTTGTATGATGATTATGAAGATGATTTTCATGAACAATCTGTTGAATACCTTATATAAGAAAAGTACCCTTCCCATCAAAGCAACAATAGCTTGTTTCAACCCTCATGTCATATTTTGTTGCTGAAAAAGAAGAAAAAGATGATAATCTAATTTTAGAGGGTGAAAACCTGAGAAATTGGGACCATAAGCCAAGCTATGATGAATATCCCTCACAATAAGAAGATAATATAGAATAATTTAGTTTCCCAAGCACTTCTATTTGTGATGAATTTCCATATCAACCTCCTATTCCTCTTGAAGACACAAGATCAGTTTCATCAAGCAGCCAAGATCAAATGCCATGTGATCAGATGAGAAAGGTTGAAATTAAATAAAGACAAGCATCGCTAATCCTTTTTCCTAATACACCTCATGACTAGGAGTGGACCAAGGCCATATGTATTGAGGATGAATCAGAGAATCAACAAGCCATACAACAACCAAGATCAGTGGACGAAGGACCTAATGCAACACTTTTCCTTTTCTTCAATGGAAAGTGTATTTATAAATGTTTCTTTGATGCGCCTTCAAGTAAGAATTATCTCTGATGCTTAAGGAAGCACATTTCAAAACTTCAAACAGTTGAAAAAATGATGAAATGGCTTCATTGGTTGTTTCATGTAACTTGAACGCTTCAGTTTCCCAATAATTAGAGTAGGTGTGTGCAATAATCTTGTTGGACAAGCATCGTTTTCATCATTTTGTCAGTTCTAGTTTTCATTTTCATTTAGTTTCAGCTGAGGTCACAGATCAAAGCAGATTGCAAAGGTTAAAGGTTGAGAGCATGACTCCACAAGCCCAAAGGATAAGGCACTGAAACTGCAAGAGTTCTTTGAGCCTCACAGGGAGGACTCTATCCCCCATGGAGCCTATGTTAGTACAAGATTGGTTTATGCCTCAGTGTTGCATAAGTGGTGCTACCTACAGGTGCTACCTAATATTTCACAGAGAACAAAATCTACATTTCATTATTCATTTTGGAAAATGAATACAATTGTTATGGTATTTTTATTTGTTTTGGGGAAAATTGAAATTATATTGAGTTATTCCCAATATCCAAGTTCAAGCATCAAATCACCCATGGATTTATGCTACCGAATTGCATGCAGAAACACAGTCGGGCACTACCTACAGGTGATGTGTAATATTCAGGTAGAGGCTAAATTGTGCAGAGTTATTCTGCCAGTTTTGAGTCACTAATTTAAAACTTGGTTTATGAGAAGTTGAGGATGTATTTTTGAAAACCGGAGGATGGTTTTGTTCATAAAATTCCAAATAAAAAAAACCTCTCTCATTGTTTCAAAATGTGTTTTGGTTTGAGAGATACTAGATATATAAGTAGGCGCTGCGTACTCTGCATAGTGGCGTTGTGTACTAATTTGTTGTAGCGGTCACGGTTTTGATATTCACCTTGTTGGGAGGTTGCCACATGTCAAGGAGAGTTATAATTACTTCTCAAGGATCAGTTAGATGTCAAGGGACACCTGCACCTAATATTTATCTCCAGCAAAGGCCTCATGCAATGAGGTGGAGACATTTCATTAATGACTTCCAACAAATTCCTAAAAAATTAGCAGTTTGTTGGATTTTTGTCTCTTTGATTGTTGACACCTATCTCCAAGGATTAGAATCCAATGGAGGATATGGGATTCAACCTCCTTATTTCATTTGGATTCTATTGTCTATTTAAAGAAGGAAATAGCTCTTGGAGAAGGAGGATGGATGAGCCAAGAGAGGCTAGAGAGAGTAGGAGTAGGCAATTTTCCTACGTGTGTTCATTTGTAAGCCTGTGGGCATTTTTTGATTGTAAGCATTACTACTATTGGAGACTCATGAGAGCTATGATTTCAGATTGTAACTCTTCTTTTATATTTCTTCTTATTTTAATATATTGCAGATTTGAGGATCAAAGGCTGTTAATGATTTATGGATCCCTAAGCAACAAAGGATCTGTTGTATTTTTCCCATCAGTCATTGTTTATATTCAAGTATCTGTCGATTCATTAAATTGAGAGGATATTTGTTTAGTGAAAATTTTATCTTATGTTTTCATTCTTCATTCTTCCACCTATCAACATATCATCTTGTTTTTTGTTGAGCAGCTTTTGTGCCTTCGATGAGTAGGATGTGTGTGACTCCATTGCCCATTGGTGTAGCCTACTGATCTGCAGTTTGTTGCGCTCTCCCTTTCTTTCTCCATATTGTTGATCCACCTATTCAAAACCAAATTATCTTTTACATTTTGATGGGTGCTAATCTTACATTTTAGCAGTCAAAGTGTGACTTTCAGTGCTAGCACAAGTGGTTGTAACAGACTGTGGAAGGATTTGTGTTGTAACACAAGGAAGGAGGATCTAGTGAGGTGCACATATCTCTTGTCCTCTGCGGAGTGGGACTTGGATTCTATGTGCATGTAAGAAGCTTGACCCAAGATAATAAAGAAGAGAAGAGTGGGTGGACGTAACCCCAGGGTGGGGGTGAACCACGTACATGTTGTGTTTCTCTGCTTTGTGCGATGTATTGATGTGTTTATGTGTTTACTTGCTTAGTGCTTTAACATAGATGAATGATAGATAGATATGTTAATGATGTGTGCTTAATAGTGTGGATGAGTACTAGATCTGGCATATGTGGAGGTTCTTAAGTGCTTGAATATAATAGATCTGCATGAATACTGCGATGTGTTGTAATTAAGGTTTAACTACGCTATAACTAAGAATTGAATATTGACGAATGTTAACTGCCAAGTTCTATGTTAAGTGTTTAGAATCACATATCTATGTCCTAGCTAAGGTTGCAGACACTAGAGTCCCACAACCATCCCTACCTCTACCTCGGGTGAGACTTCATCTGCTTCACAAGTGTTGTCGAAAGGGCCGGTATTTAGGGTTTTGTTGGTGCATTGTTGTAGCGTTGAACCCTGGGTCTGCCCCTGTGCTAACAATATCCTTCATAAATATTTTGAAGCTTGTCCCAAATATCTTTAGCGGATTTACAATGTGCAACTTTGGTGAATATTGTATCACTGAGACCATTCAAAAGTTCATTTGTAGCTTTGGAATTATTCTCACCGAGTTTCACTGCTTTGTCATTTGTTGGTGGAACTGTTGGTCCTGTGTATCCATCTACAATTGATTTCCAAACTTGAAATCCATGTGCTTGTATATATGTCTTCATCCTTATGCTCCAAAAAACATACTTCTGTCCATCAAACTATGGTTTTCCATTTTTATACAAGTTTTTATTGTCCATGATCTACCTTTCAGTGGTTAAACTGATTTCTGAAGGAACCTTCTCTGATACCAATTGTTGGATTACTGAGAGGGGGAGTGAATCAGTAATAGAGCAATTTAATCCTTTTTAACCATATAATCCAAGTGTTGTATCAATGTAGCATTATCATCCAATAACTGCAGAGTAAATAAGCAATGAAAAAATGAACAATCATACACATACACAGTACACCAGTTTTTTACATGGAAACCCAAAGCGGGAGAAAACCACAGAATAATTTTTCTTATATGTCTTGAAGAATTACATTCATTGGAAGCACCAACTTCCTTTGTTTTCTAGATGTAGCTGGAAGGAGGCTCCAACCCCCTAGTTTCTCAGGCTACAACCTGAGGGAAGCTCCAACTCCCCAATTCTCTGTCTACAACCAAAAGGAGGCTACAACCCCCTATGTTCTCCGGCTACAATAGGAAGGTGTCTACAACCACCTGTCCTTGCCCCGTCCAACCACCCTGAAGTAGAAGTATAATGATGGAACCATTGTCACACTATCACTGTGAGATATACCATTGTAAACATGTACCAATAAACTTGAACTATGCATCAACCTGTACCTCAACCTATACCATAAACAAGTGCATTAACCATGCATCAACCTGTACCAAACAACCTGTAATCAACCATGCACCAACCTGTAATCAACCTGTACCATAAAAAAGTGCAACAAAACATGTACCAAGTATGTACCAATCATGTTTCAACTACTCATAAACTATGACTCATCAATATGTACCAACGTCATCAACTATACACCTCATCTATGTGCCAACTCATCAACTACTTGTCTCAACCATGTACCCAACTTGTACCTCAGCCAAAAGTCCTCATCAATTTCATCATCCAAATATGATTTGTAAATATGTAATAGACTTGGTGTATATGATCACATACCTACAAACCTGCCTTAACTTTAACAACAAGAGACTAGCATTTTCATCAAACTTTTCTTTAGTCTCACAAGACTAGTTTTGGATTAGTCAACAACCCTAACTTGAAATAATCATAACTTTGTATCTGTAATGAAAAAATATATGAAACAGATATACAATGTTATTCAATGTGTTTTATGCAATTCCCCCACGTGTCACTACTTGGAACCTCTCAGAAAAGGAATTATAGCAAAAATGGAAAACCTTGCTGAATTCTGGATTATTCTAGAGAGCGACCTTGTAGAGCGTGCCCCACACGGAATGTTTGTTGAATATATCTGAAACTATTACACAACATACTACAAAATGTACTATAACCAAAAACAATGTTCTTATTGAATTTGGATCTGTTATGAAGAATTTATGACATTTTTACCTAAAACACATGTTTTTGACTAGTTTCAGGACTAGCCACAAACCCTATTTTCCACGGAGTGTAAATCCAAAAATAAAACAACCCACAAGATTAATTTTTTACCACAGATACTTGGATTTTTTTCCTCAATGGAATATAAATTTCACGGTCTGAATCATTCTAGAAAAAAATTTATTGCGAAAATGGCGAGATGACATGTAAATAACATACCTTAGAAAGCATTATCAAAAGAATTTATCCTTCCTTGAATTCCAGCCTTCTTTTCTTCACCTTCCCTCGAAAATTCAGCTTATATATCCTTTGGTTACCTCATACACCTATAGGTATTCAATATGCTCAAGTGTGTCTAAAATGAGAGAGCTTTTCCTCTTATTTATACTCTCAAAGTAGCTTCCTTAAAAACATCTTCTATGTCACTTTGTCCACTTTCCTTATTTTATGGTTAACCCACTTCTAATTTATCCATTAAATTTATTATTGAAATAATTTATTTTGTATTCACTTTGAATTATAGTACACTCATAACTTCACTTTATTATTTACCTTTTAAAATCTCTTAAACCACTTTGACTACTTTAACCTTTTGGGGCTTCTAGATGACATATGAGGGTCCTCCAACTTCGTACGACCATAACTCTCAAACTGTGAGGAGTTATGTGATGTTCCACATACCACCAGAAATGTCATGACATGTAATATATATTTAGAATAGTATTACCTAAAAATATATCAAAACTCATACTGTTATCCATCAAACAAATTTGGGTCCATTACCCAAACTTGGGTTATCCAACTTCTCATGGCCATAACTCTCTAACCGTGAGGAGTTATGTGATGTTACACATACCACTGGAAATGGCATGACAAGAAATATCAATATAGGATAGTTTCATTGAAAAATTCACTAACCTTCATCTCATTACTCCACAAATAATCATGGGTTCTCTAACCATACTTATAGGATAACTCAATCCGCAAAGCGTCTTCCCGTGAGGGCTTTCACCATAAGGGGACCACTTTGGAGTTCATCCATTTGTACTTATTATCAACAATGACAAGAAAATAATGAGTCATCAAACAACCTTGGGTCCATTACCTAGACCTTTGTGCTACCGATATTTCTTCAAGGGTTGACATCAATGACAACCAACCTTAATCAACAGAAAGAATATCAACATTGTTATTTTCCTGACTGCTAGGAAAAATCACATTAATGTTGACCTAGCGAACCAATTAATGGTTTTAGAACCAAATATAATTGAAAATGACACATGTATTTCCGATGAGAAATATAAAATTAAGAACCTACAACTATCTATTGGTGATTACAAATTCATAGCTCAACTCAATGTGGTATCAATGTATCAATACAATGTTGATATAATTCTAGGGTCAACTTGGGTGGATACATTGGGTACTTTTATTTTCAACACAAGGAGAAAGTTTTTAACATTTTCTTATAAGAAGAAGAAAATTACATTGGAGGATGTTACAATGAAGTCAGAATCTCCATCATAAGAAGACTTGAGGGATGTATCATAATTGATCCTTCAAGATAACCATAAGTCAATAAAAAATTTGCAGGATTGACAGAAATAATGTGACAATATCATCATTGAAAAATACAAAGAGATTTCTCACCTAAGAAATCATAATTAGAAACTACTTGCAAAAATCATGAAGTCCAAGGAGAAGAAGCAGTTTTTTCAAAAGTTGGAACAAGAGAATCAAGGTCTCAAAGAGAAATTAATTAAAAAAGAGGAAGAAATATCATGCCTAAGGAACCTTAATCAAAATTTACTAGAACAAATTAAAAGCTTAAAGGATGAAAGAAAGGATAATCTAGAATAAAAAAATAAAGACGACAAGTCCGAAGATAAAGAAGAACTGTTACAACGACATAAGCAAGATTTACTAACACATATTAAAAGGCTTAAGAATGATAAGAAGTTGCTACATAACAAGTTAGAGCAATTTGTCAACAAGGAATCATTATTTGATAAAGAGATAATGATTGAATCTATGGAATTAGAGAAATGTTCAGATGTAGAAATCTAAATTGCAGATAAAGGAATTAATACAGACCCATTCAAACTTACAACTCAAAAGGATACAAATCCATCCAATGTAAAGAAGTCGTCAATTGTCGAAGTAGAAACAATCTAGAGGTATGAAGAAGACTCAATTAAAAAATTTAATTAAGAAAAGCTACAAATATACGAAGTAAGATAAAGTTACACGGATGCCTTATTGACATCCTAATCACAAAAATTGATACTTCATCCAATCAATGTATCAACATAAACAAATGACCGATATTCTAAAGAATATTACTTCCACTACAAGTAGTACTCAAAGTAGAAGCTATCATGGTAGTTAAAATACATCAATTTTTTTTCAAGAACCCTATAAACACCAAGTTCCACAGAAGATCAAATTAGGGTCAGTAGACTCATTTACAACTCGACAATTCTGCTCAGTGATTAGAAGATCATGTCGTCTCAGGTCCTCAACATTCATCAACTAAAGAATGAAGAATAAAGATACAATTTTACAAGCCATAGCAAAAGATAAGTCTTCCATAAGTATGCTATGAGGAAAAAGCATTTTTAAGCGGAAGGCAGTGTTATGAACACAAATATATAGAAATATATATAAATACGGAATACAAATAATAATAATTAACACATCATAAATGAAAATATGTGTCTTATCTAAAAGACATGTATGTTCATGAAAGGGCACCCCCTTGCAAGGGTATGTAAGTGAGACCTCATTCTCATTTTAATAATCGCATCTTATCTTATTCATTCTCTTATACATTTACATATTATTTATTATCCTCATGGATATCTTTATAGTCCAAGTATTTTGGATATTTAACTCGTAAGCCATATTTGGTTATTACATTTGTGTGAGCGAACTTTGCTCGTCCCAATGTTGAATAAAAATACGATAATATGCTAGAATGATGATGATTACAAATGAGGGCCATGTATATATACCAAAGCATGGGTGTCCTTTCACTAAGAGGCGCGTCTCTTCATTTAATATGCCTCTTCATAAATTATTAATTGTTGTTAGCATTTAGATTTTATATTTATATATACATGTTGATATTTATTGCATTGCCTTCCCCTTTAGAAATGCTTTGTCCTCAAAGAATATTTATGGAAATGATTTTAAGTCTAGCTTGTAATGTATTCACATGTTTCTTGCTTCTTGATGTTTTTTATGGTTGATAATACGAGATGATACAAATTTCTAAGTACTGAGCATAATTGTTGAACTATAAAAGGATATGACCATCCCAATTAGATCCTTTGTGGAACATTACACTTATAGGATTCCCAAGATAAATTGTTATTATGAGACTCAATCATACTAATGTCAATATTCTTCAAACAATAGGTCAATTGTTTATGTTCTTAGTGATATTGATACTCTGATTGGTTAAGGTACCTTCTCTTGTGATGAGGATGTCGATCCTTTGTAGCATGACTTTCTCTTATCGTGCTTGTAGAGTTATCTTGAGTTACTTTTGGTATTGTATTTTCTTCATGCACTGATGTTGCTTTATTAATCCCTAGATATACACTTGAAATTTCCGTTGTTTGTACTCCAACATATGAAAATGTCCTTACTTCAATTGACTTTTCACCTTATTGAGATGTGACATGGATTGGATCTGCATTTGTTCCTTTCTCCGCAACTTGGGTTTTTACAACAGATGACTTCTCTACTTCAATGGGATCAATCATTGTTTCTTTATCAATTAGTGATTCCTTGCTAGTAAGTTTTTTTAGTGTTTCTTGTTGTGGCTTCTTTTCACCTTTTAACTTTCTAATATGTGCGATCAAGTTTTGACTGTGATTCTTGAGGCGAGAAATTTCTTCATTTTTATCTGTGATAACTTTGTCAAATTATTTTTTCATCTTTTGTACTAACTTTTGATTATATTGAAGGATCACCTTTGAGATATCTTTAAGGTCTTATGATGTTAGTGAATCTGAATCCAATGCAGAGAATTATAATGTTATATTTTTCTTTTTATAGAAGAATGTCAAGAACTTCTTCTTCGTGTTTAAAATGGAAGTCCCTAGTGCTTCCACCTAGGGTGAACCAAAAATTATATCATTTTCATCACAACATAAGGATGTTACAATGAATTGTGATACAAAGGTATAATCTCCAATGTTTAGTTGTAGATTTCTTATGTCATATTATTTTTCGTTCCACGAGACTATATTTTCAGTTATATTTGACTCATGAGTGAATAATAGGTTATCACATTCGACAATAACATAATTACTATCCTCATTAGGAGAAACAAAAATAACAATATCTTTCACTGCAAGTGTTTCTTTGATTCTAAGTAACACTAAAACACTTTTTACTGAAGTTTTAGAAAATCTTCCTTTCTCATTACTAGACTCCATTTTTTAGGAAGTGTAATCCTTTATATGGTGAACCCTTTCTTTATATTGAACTTTGGAACTTCAAATTTTTATAATTCTTTTCCTTTGATAATAATATTTCTTTATTGTATGTTTAATTATTCGATTTGAAATTTTGGCGAATTTTGTTAAACACTTTTAAAACTTGAATGTTAAAAGGTACTTTCTTGTACTAAAATGAGGAGTATTTTAATGTGATGGTGTATGACCCATTTAATAAAAAATTGGTTAATCATTTCCTTCAATTAATAACAATGTCTCTTATCTTACGACTTTAGTATATTCATTCATTGCCCTGTTTTCATGAGTATTACACAAGAATTATGTTTTATGGTAGTGGTGGGACTTGATGGTTTAACTAATTTGACGATCAACCTTGTGTAAGGGAATGACCTTCAATTGTAGTCTTTTGACAATAATATTGGTGGAAGTCATGACTTAGCTAATAATCACCAATCATTTTCCACATCAAAATACACCGACAGAAACGTGGGCACCGGTTAAATATTTGGTTTCTGGTAGTTGGCAACAAAAATTTCAATAGACTATTCACTCACAACGATAATACCCATGAATTCAAGAGTCCACATTTTCCTTGTGAAATAACAATAATCTCAATGGATTTATACATGTTTCAACACATTGTAAATGGATTTATTAATTGATTGAATATGACATAATTTACTGATACGATTTGAGAATTTCAAGACTGCCACCCAATTAAATATGCTCACTCCTTAATTCATAGAGATGGGTGCACCATCTTAATTTTTTCTGTGTTTGTTTTTGTGATGGGTAGTTTATGTTTTGACCCTTGTATTCTTCTAATACCTAGTAACTTCCTTCATTGTTCCCTTTTTTATTTTTTTACTTGTAAAATTGGCCAACGAACTGCTATTGATGAAGAATCCTAGTTATAATTGTAGATAAATCCAGCGGTGGATGACCATCACATCCCTTTAGTGTATGGAAGTACAATATTTAATTGCAATGGATAATATTTCTTCAATGCAATTTTGAACTTAAAATGGCCAAAGAGATTAATTGTGGTCAAAGTTTTGGAGAACTAGAGAAACTTTGAAAGTGTGGGTTGGCCAAAATCTAGATTAGAAAAATTCTGAAAGGACTTTGGCCAAAGGCCAATATCATACTTGTTATGATATCAAATGATAAAAAACAACTACTTGAAAACACAAGGTATTCCAATAGGGGAAAAACACCTTCAACAACCACTCACATAACCAGATCAGAGATCAACACACCAATTTTTTTACATGGTAAAACTCCAATGGGGAAACATCCATAGCCCCAACCAACGTGGAAACTTGAGGGAATTTATTAATGCAAAAGAACAATATTACAAGAGAGTTTCTCACAATTGATCATCAACAAATGACCCTCCATGATCTTTAAATAAAGATCATGGACTAATCCTATGTTAAGCCATGGATCAATGTAGTTGTTAAGATCGAGGAGAATATGAGTTGTCAAATCACTCAATGTCTAGAACATATCGTGACTGTCATATTATAAATGCATGCTAATGCATACTAAATAAACACACCAAGAAACCCACTTTAACCTAATGAAACATTAGACCAAGTTGATCTTAACTAACTCCTAAGTGTCTAAATATACTAACATGCCCCCTTAAGAACAACTTGGGATAGAATTAAAATATTTACATATGAGACACAATAGGAGAAGTAAGGAGGTATTAGAGCCTATCCCCCCTTAATGACAACTTCCTGAACTCCTAACATAGATCAAAGTTTGGAAAAATTTTCTTCTGTATGAGACTTTGTGAATATGTCTACAACTTGATCTTCTATAGGGAAAAATAACACTTCAATAACTTGATAATGAATGAGATTTATGATGAAGTGCATGTGTATCTCTATGTGTTTTTTGTACTGATGTTGAAATGGATCTTTGGTGAGATTGATGGAACTTTGATTTTCACACTAGAGGGTGTTCATATGCTGCTACTAGAATCCAAACTCTGAAAGGACTCATCGAAGCCACAAGGCTTCTTGACTTGCATTAACCACTGCTCAATACTCTGCTTCTACAGAAGAAAGATAAATAACATGTTCTTTCTTACGAACTCAAGTGACAAGTACAAAACCAAGGATGAAAAATAGCATGTGTTCAAAAAAACAAGTATTTCAAAAGAGGATTAACACCTTCAGTAACCACTCACACAACCATATCAAAGATAAACACACTGATGTTTTGAGGTGGTAAAACCCCTACGAGGAAACATCCACGACCCCAACCAACACGACCACTTGTAGCAGTTTATTAATGCAAAATAAAAATATTACAGAGAGATTTTATAAGAGATTTTCTCATAATCGATCATTTGAAAATGACCCTCCATGCTCTTTAAATAGATATCACATACCAATCAGGTGTTAAGCCATAGATCAATGTAGTCATTAAGATCGAGGAGAATATGAACCGTCAGATCACTCTATGTTGGGAACATATCATGACTGTTGGATTTCCTAACTACAAATGCATACTAATGCATACTAAAGAAACACACTTTTACCTGATTTATACATTAGACCAAGTATATCTTAACTAACTCCTAAGTGTCTAAATATCCTAACATCCCCCCTTAAGAACAACTTGGGATATGATTGACGGATTTAGAATAGTGACTCAATAGGAGAAGGAAGGAGGCATTAGATCCTATCCCCCATTAATGAAAACTTCCTAAAATCCTAACATAGATCGAAGTTTGGAAAAATTCGCTTATGTAAGAGGCTTTGTGAAAATTTATGCAACTTGATCTTTTGTAGGGAAAAAGAGCACTTCAATAACTAGATCATGAATGAGATTTCTGATGAAGTGAATGTGTAGCTCAATGTGTTTGTTGCATTGATGTTGAAATGGGTCTTTGGTGATCTCTATGGCACTCTGATTTTCGCAACAAAGGTTGGTCGGATGTTGTTGCTGGAATCCAAACTATGAAAGGATCTATCGAAGCTAGAAGGCTTCCTGACTTGCATTTATCGTTGCTTAGTACGTTGCTTCTACTGAAGAAAGTGAAATAGGCTGTTATTTATTATAGGCCCAAGTGATAGGTCCTTAACCAAGGCTGAAAACATAACCTACAGTAGACTTCCGATCACCAGGGTCGCTGGCCCAATCTAAATCAGTGAAACCAAACAATAAAGGAGTTCCCCATGAACTGTAATGGATCCCAAACTGAACTGTACCAATGACATACCGAAGTATCCTTTTATCTTATTTCCAATGGATTTCATGGGGTTTTTGCATATATCATGCAACAAGACCAATGACAAAGGAAATATCAGGATGGGTATGAGTCAAGTATAAGAGGCCACCAACTAACTGACGGTACAAGGTGGCATCTACTTCAAGAGAAGTACAAGTGGAAATAAGCTTGACTCCAGATTGGAAGGGAGAAGGGGTTGGTTTACAATCTTCCATGTGAAATCGATGAAGGTCACAAGCATACTTAGACTGGGAAAGAAAAATTCCTTCATTAGTTTGCAAAACTTGGAGGCCAAGGAAATAGTGAAAAAACCTTAAGTCTCTCATTTCAAATTTCTTCTTAAGATTGGGTTTCACATGGTTTAAAAGTTTTGAGTCACTACCAGTAAGGATAAGGTCATCAACATAAAGGACAAAGATTATGAGATGACTTCCTACTTTATTGGTATATACATTAGGATCAGAATGACATCTAGAAAATACGGTGTCAATAAGAAAACTGTCCATTTTGGCATATCAAGCTTAGGGATCTTTCTTAAGACCATAAAGAGATTTTTTAAGGCGAAAAACAAGGCTAGAGTCATTTTGGACCATATTTAGGAGGTTGTTCCATGTAGATTTCTTCATGCAAGAAGTCAGATTTAACATCCATCTGATGGACCTCCCATTTATGTGAGGCAACAAGGGAAATAACAAGGCGGATGGAATTCATTTTGGCTACAGGGGAAAAGGTTTCGTTATAGTCAATTCCTTCAACTTGGGAAAATCCTTTGGAAACTAATCGAGCCTTGTGTCTTTCAACACTTCCATTTGATGCACACTTAGTTTTGTAGACCCATTTACATTTGACAAGTTTTCTTCCTTTTGGAAGAGGTACAATATCCCAAGTATTGTTTTCCATTAAAGAATGATACTCTTCATTCATTGATGTATCCCAATTTGGATGACCTGAAGCTTCTACAAATGTCTTGGGATCATGAGTCTCTGAAACTTGAGCCAAAAGAGAAGAGGCTCATTGGAATTGTGAATGTGTTTGATGTTGATCTGAAGGATCACCAACAAGATCACCAACTGCTTCTTGTGTTGAACAGGCCCATTTAGGAAGTGGTGGAGTTGGTGTTGATTCAGGTTCAAAGGACTCATCTAGAGGAAGGAAAATATGCGGAGGTGGATTTTCATCCCTACTATCATCATTTGAAGAAGAAACTAGAATAGGAACAGAAGAAGGCACAAACTTTGAAGATGGATCACAGTCCGAAGAAGGCACAATCATCGAATTAGGCTCACAGGCCAAGATATTTTCATAAAATCTAACATATCTTCTAATAATAATTTCATTACAATGTGGTTGAAGAAGTCTATAACCTTTGACATATTCAGAATAACCAACAAATATACACTTCTCACTTTTAGGATGCAATGCTTTCCTTTTCTCATCAAGAATGTGAGCCCATATTATACTTCCAATTACATGGAAGTGACTTACATCTGGTTTAATTTTAGTCCAATCTTCTTTCAATGTTATATTTTTAAGAGCCTTTGTGGGAGTGTGATTTACTATGTAATTTGAAAAGTTGATGGATTTTGCCCAATACTTTAGACTTAATCCCTTAGATTAGATCATACAATTAGCCATTTCTTTTAATGTGTGGTTATTTCTCTCAGCAACACCATTTTTTTGTGGTGTATATGGAACAATGTGTTGCATTTGGATTCCCTGTGTAGTGCATTGACTTGTAAAATTATTTTTCACATATTCGCCTCCATTATCTGTTCTTAACCTTTGAATTTGATGTCCAGATTGCTTCTCTACAAGGGCCTTGTAGGCCAAAAACTTGTCAAAAACTTTACTCTTAATTTTTAATAAGTAAACCCAAGTACGTCTAGAAAAATCATCAATGAAATTTAAGAAATACTTGCACCCAGAAATATAATAAGAAGAAAGTGGACCACACAAGTCACTGTGAACAAGTTGCAAAGGGCCCGAGGCATGCCAAGAGGCATGTTTGTCAAAACTATCCTAATGATGTTTTTCAAGAACTCAACCAACATAAACACCATCTCTGCATGAAAAGAGAGGAATACCAATCGCCATCTTTTGATTACATAGTTGCTACAATGAATGATAGTTTATATGACCAAACCGCTCATGCCAAAGTTTTCTCAAGTCATCGCTATGGGCAACAAAAACTTATGGAAAACATGATGACCCAAAGTTTTCAAACTTGTACAACTTGGTAATATCATCAACAATTCTAGTTGCAAGAAAATGCTTAGGATCTTTGAGATCCTTGATTACAACTTGGTGAGGTGAAAACTCTATGGTTATACCTTCACCTGAATGAGTGATTTGATATATTGATAGAATATTACAAGAAAGACTTGGATCACATAATACATCATTGAAATGACCATTATATACTTGAATTCGTCCAAATCCTACAACACTAAGAGATCTATCATCACCAACAAATATTTTCTTGGTGTTACATTCATTTAGGGAAGAACATATGTCTTTATCCTTAGCCATATGATGAGATGCTTCATAATCAATAATCCACTCATCAGAAGAAGTAGTAGAAGTTGCATTGAAGGAGAAATCAAAAGCAAAAAGTGCATGTCCATGAGAAGAAGAAGTAGTAGAATCAATTTTGATGTTGTGCTTATTCATCGTTACTTCTAAAGCTGCCATCTTCTTAAAACATTTGGACTCATCATGACCATATTTATCACAAAAGTTGCAATGTTTTCCAGTCTTATTATTTTTAGATTTTTCTCCTTTGTCACCATTAGGAGATGAATCCATCTAAGTGGGTTTGGGACCCTTATGTTGCTTGTTGTTGTGGAGAGGATGTTGTTTCTTGGTATTCTTGGGTTTATCTTTCTGTTGGGAGACTAAGGATTTAACGGAGGTGTTGGATCATGTTTTCATTGATGCCAATGGTTTGATTGTTGGATCATATGTCATTGATGTAAATGGTTTGATTGATTGATTTCAAGTAATTGATTGATTGATGATTGATGAACAATGTATATGTATTTTCCTTGATGAGAATGATAGATGTCAAAGTGGAAAGCAATTGATAAAGATGAATCATTTATATGATGCATAGATGAATATGGATCAATGAGTTGTCATTGATACATGATGATGCATAGTTGGTTTGATGAAAAGATGACTCATTATTGTCTTATCATTATTGATAAGGTGCACAAATGGATGAACTCCAAAGTGGTCCCCTTACGGTGAAATCCGTCACGAGAAGACGCTTTGCGGATTGAGTTATCCTAGAAGAATGGTTGGAGGACCCATGATCGTATGTGGAATAATGAGATGAATATCAATGAAGTTGTTGGTGAAACTATCCTAGATGGATATTGTTTGTCATGCCATTTCCGGTGGTATGTGGAATGTCACATAACTCCTCATGGTTTGAGAGTTATGGCCTTATGAAGTTGGAGGAACCCCATATGAAGGCTTGAAGCCCCCAAGGTCAAAGAAGTCAAAGTTCTTGAAAGAAGAAATCATTATTTAAATGATAAAGTAAAGTGACAAAATCAAGATGGATTATTTAAATAGTAAAGAGAAGTGACAAAATCAAGAAGGAATATTTAAATGATAAAGTATTGGAGAACTTTCT
>JZKD02S1674809.1:1040826-1059493 GCA_000966675.3 Picea glauca
TAGATGAATATGGATCAATGAGTTGACATTGATACATGATGATGCATAGTTTGTTTGATGAAAATGTGACTCATTATTGTCTTATCATGATTGATAATGTGCACAAATGGATGAACTCCAAAGTGGTCCCCTTATGGTGAAAGCCCTCATGGGAAGACGCTTTGCGGATTGACTTATCCTAGAAGAATGGTTGGAGGACCCATGATTGTATGTGGAATAATGAGATGAAGATCAATTAAGTTGTTGGTGAAACTATCCTAGATGGATAGTGCTTGTCATGCCATTTCCGGTGGTATGTGGAATTTCACATAACTCCTAACGATTTGAGAGTTATGGCCTTATGAAGTTGGAGGACCCCCATATGAAGGCTTGAAGCACCCAAGGTCAAAGAAGTCAAAGTGATTGAAAATAAGAAATTAAATGATAAAGTAAAGTGAAAAAATCAAGATGGATTATTTAAATAATAAAGAGAAGTGACAAAATCAAGAAGTAATATTTAAATGATAAAGTATTGGAGAACTTTCTATTCATGGAAAGTGGTTAACCCTAAAATAAGGAAAATAGATTAAATAACCTTGAAATGGGTTAAGTGACCTAGAATATGAAAGTATAAATAAGAAGCTAGGATCTCTTGTAAAAAGTACATTTGGTGAGAATCTTTTTTGTGGATCAATGGAGAGCTTCTTGTGAATATCTTTTGGAGTATTGATGGAGATATTTTTGAGCATTATTGGTGTGGATCTCTTGAGCATGATTGAAGATCTATTCTGAGGAAGAGAGCGAGAGGAGGATCTCATGGACACATCAAAGTTTCAGCAATGTCAGAGATCTTGACGGAAAAATTCTCAGAACTTTAGAAACCCTAGTTTTTGAGGTATGCGCAGGTTGTCTATGCTTAGGGTGCGTATACATTAAGGTATGCGCGAGTTGTCTGAAGACAAGGAGCGTATGGTGGATAAAATGGTGACGACTTGTGTTTGAGTTGGTGCCAATCTCATGGATGATTAGGCAGGTTCTAGATCTGCATTATATGGCCTCAGATCAATTACTAAGACACTGATATGATTACATTATTGTCTTTATGAATACTATTGTTTGATGTGATGGGAATGCTTAGGGAATTCTTGGTATGAATTCTATGATGTGGTTCAATTTGGTTGACTTGGTTGATGGAGTGATCAATACTCTTGTGATTCAGTGGTGACATGATTGCTATGGTATACTAGATGCTTATACATGTTTGAGATAACATTCATATTGATCTATTGTGAAGCATGAGAAAGATATTGGAGAGCTTGGAGATGTTGTGACTTACTGTGGGTCAATTTGGACAGTGGAAGACAGAAGAGAAAGTGATTCCAACTTGCAGAGGATTTGAGCATGCGAAGCAAAGAAAAACCCTAGTTGCTCAGAAGAATACACATGTTGCATTATACATTGTCCGTGTGCACACACGGGCTGTAGTGAGCCAGGGCATGTACACACACGGGTTGCACTACTGACAGGTCACATACCTATTGACAGATTGATATTTGTTGAGGATTGTTGCCTCATATTGGTTGGTGATGAGGGTGTAAGATGAGTCTTGCATTATAGAGTTGGTTCTTTTGTAGAGTTGTACTCTATTCAGTTGTTGTTGATAAACCCCAGATTGTTGTCCATAATAAAAAAAAATATTGTACATACATCTTGTGTTCTTTGTGTTACTTGTGGTGATGACTTATATATGATATGTGTTGCCGATATATGTTGTTGATATATGTTCACATCTAACTGGTTATAAATGACAACAATGAGTAATGAATAAATGTTGAATGTTAACTAAGGAGTTTTATGTGAAGAGGGAATTATTGGGATAAAGAGCCCCACACTCAGTCACCCCCCCCTCTAAGTGTGGTAGGTGTGTCCAACAGGAGGTACCTGTAGTGCTGATCACTCCAAGTTGTAGAAGCTTATCTTGCTCTCTAATCAATGAATTACAAAATTAATCAAGAGTGGGTTTTTGATAAGTTTTCCCTAGAGCCTTTCTCATGGAATAAAAGGTAGATACAAACACATAACATGCACTACCTAGCTTAGAAAGAATAATATAGATGCAACACTCTTCCTCCAACTTTGTCTGACATTCTTCACATACAATTCTAAGTGTTTTAAACTGTAAATAGCGTAGAGATCATGTATGGATTTTCATCTCAACCTTTGGATCTTTTCGGGGAAGTGAATGGTTTCTGATGGAGGAAGAAAAGAAAATTGGGGAATGCTAAGGCAATTCTCACAAAAGGGATACAATTAGTTAGGGAAAGGAGGGGATGTGAAACAAGCAAAGTTTCACTATTATTATGTCTAGATGTGGAATGAGACCTCAACACCTCATTTTATATGACAAAAGGATGGTTATTCGGTTGGGTGACAGGATATAAGCGGTGGATTAGTTGGGAAACTACCCAATAGCATGTAATCTCAATGAATTCCTTGCAAATTTTTATTTTTTGCAACTTTTGTAAGTATATGTGGGTTGTAATGGTGCAACATGCATACATACATAGGTTGTAGTGGTGCAACAAGCAAATGTACACAGGTAGTATTGGTGCAGGGCGCGTACATCTTCAAAAAATGAGTTTTTTAGAAGAGCAAATCAATGATGGCTTGGCAAAAATTGCAAGTAAGAGGGCCAAAGGCCAGGTATGCATATGTAGAGAAATTTAGGGTTATAACAGATGCCCCCTAATGTGTGAGGTCATAAGAGCATTTGATGGCTGAATTACATTACAAAATCTTCACCAATGTACTAAACGAGTGAGCCTGGGACCAGAGTTCGGGAGGTGCCATCTGCAAAATAAAAACTATCTCTTTGAGGTGGTCATACCCATGCCCAGGATGAAATAAATCATTGCTTCCAATCAAATACATTCCAGATCCATGTCATATAACTATATAAAGTGTATCCTTGAACAATACACAATGGATCTACATCTCAAAATCAAAGATATACAAGTATAGTATCCCTCTTCAAGAAGCCAATAACGCCTGATGGTTGTGTTAAGGGGTCTTGAATCCCTTTAACTCAACATTAGGAACCAAACCCTCCATCGAGGTCCAATTAGACTCTACAACATTTAATAGTGGAATGGTTCTCTAGGTCTTGCGATCTGACCAAAATAATCGATGGGATTTACGTTTTCTTATGAAGGCTTTCTCCTTCAGTTCAAACGTTCTCTTTTTGTGTTTTCTCTTAGGTGGGGCTGGTATAAACCTGTTGGACATATTTTCATTCATGTGTTTCCATTGATGTCAACAGTCATAGTAAGCAAAGCAACAAGGTTAATCTCAGGAAGAAAAGTATACTAAGAATCGACAAAAGAACATCACCTTAAGGTTGAAGAAATTCATGATTATTGTTGATCACGAAAGGATCAATAATGTTCCTATGATAAAATCTTGAGAGGGTTAGAAAAAGCAGATATCAAAGCTCAAAAGATATGGCGCATTGGAACTCAGTAGGTATGGCGCCATGAAACACAGAACAAATCAATCTGTTGATGCACAATTGTCAAATCTACGACAGGGATGAATTGTGGGGAGCGAAAGAAGAATTAAACTACTCACCAGTTACAATCCCACAATCTGTCTAGATCATCAGATCTCATAGCTTCAAATATCTACGACTGCAGTTGATCCAACAAACAACGAGTTTAAGTCATATTAAGTCATGACCGTCGGATGTACAATCGCCAGTTCAACGACAGGGATGGATTGTGGAGATCGAAAGGAGAATTAAATATCATGCTAGTTCAAATCCCTCAATTAGTCAGGAACGTCCGATCTTATAGCTTTGAAGATCGACGATTGTGGTTGACTCACCAATAGCGCACAACTTCCAATTGCGGAGTTTGGGTGACGAGTTAAATCACTCGCAAGTCGTGGTTCCAGAATCATCCTTGATCGTGGATCTGCTTCAAGAATATTCACAACTGTTGGACCACTTTTGAGTGGAAGGATAGGATAAGCAGGGAAAAATGATTGAGAATTCGATTAACCAAATTCCCATCAGTCGTCGGATCATTTTTTAGTGGAAGGACAGGATAAGCTAGCAAATTTGCATCGTATAAATATCGAGTCGTGGATGTAAGACCTTGATCAATGAAAAACATTTAGTTTGTATCTAAAGTTGTGAGGAGGTTATCCTCTAGAAATTTTGAGATGTGAAATACCCGAAGCCCATAAATCCGAAATGAATAAGGACCATCAGATTTGGAGGACATACGAAGACCGTTGGATCAGGGTTGTTGGTTGGCAGACCAAGTTGATAGACCATGTCAGCAGACCACGTTAGCAAATACACATGGAATAATCAGATGATGACAAGCGTCAAGAGGAAATTGGCTCGTTTCATGTCAACAAGTGATGTAAACAAGTTACATCACTTTGGGAGAATTGCTTCGGGAGTTTCACCACCAAGAAATGTCAAAAGTCCTGAAGTCCCGAAGGACGAAGGTTCGAAGTCATTCTCAACCGTCGATATAAGATACACCAGGAGTTAGGACAACCGTTAGATCTAGGAGAAGAGCATGTGCCACATGAGGATCCATGTCAGCAAGACTATGTCAACAAGGACACGTGGCACAATCAGATAATTACAACTGTCAATAGGAAATCGACATATCAGGTACATGTAAATCATGAATCTAAGTGACACGTGGAAGCCACTCATCCCATTCCATGTCAACAAGTGATGTCAGCAAGTTACGTCACTCTGGGAGTTTTACTTCGGGAGTGTCACCACCAACAAATGCCAAAAGCTCCGAAGTCCTGAGGGCCGAAGTCGCGAAGGGACGAAGTCACGATGGACACGAGTCGTCTGATCTGAAGAATACTTCAGGTGCATTCATGATCGTTTATCTAGTACAGTGAAAGGATAAGTGTAAGGAACAAATTTGACCATTGAACTGGTTCCGCGAAATAAATGTGAACCATCTGATCTGACATGACGAAGATCGGAGTTTGGAAGTTCGGACATCAAAGAAAGAAAGTGAGCTAACTTGTGAGTTCACGAAATGCAAAGTCCCGAAGTGCTTGGCCCGAAGTCATAGCCAGTGGTCACATCAACAAAGATAGGGGAAGGAGCTAGCGTTGCTAGACTCCACCTCAGAGGTTTGGGACTTGGGAGAATCAAGGTGACTCACAGCAGAACTTCCAAAGTGCGAAGTCGCGTAGCGCCTTTTTGGTTAGCCAGTGGTCACAACCGTTGGTCATATGAAATAAGAGATATAGAGGCAAAAGGTAATATGTCGCCAAAGTTGATAACCTGTGGTTTTGGGTTATCAATCATATGAAAATGGTTTGAAGGAAGCACCTCTACAGAACTCGATTTTTGCAAATGTTTGTAGAGATTCAGGATCAAGTTAAAAGATGAAATTGATCCATATCTGTGATCAATTTATGGAAAGCCTTCACGGTAAAAATGATAAAATAGTGATTATGATTAATTTAATCAAAGAGGTGCAATGGTCTAAACAAAAGGACACAGTGTTTCACACTCATGTCATTTTGAAGAATATATAAACGAGGAAGAGTGTTGAGAAAATATGTGTATCTGCAGTCCATATTAGAATATCAAAAGATGAAGCATATTCCAAGAAGGAAATATGAATATACTTATGCATTAAGGGTGTTTGGGTGGTGCAAGGGTAGGTTGGTGCCTGCGGAGGGAGTTGGTTCTTGTTTTTCAGTTGTAGTTGACTAAATAGGGGGGTCGTAGCCTCCTACCAGTTGGTGTTGGTAAACTAGGGTGTGGGTGCATCCTGATCAGTTGGTGATGATCAAATAGGAAGTACATCTTCCTTCTATGTAACATGTAAAACAAATTTTGCAGTTAATAGAAAATATTTTGTGGTTTTCCCAATTGGGTTCCACGATAAAACATTGTGTTAAATTTTGTTTGCATTAATAAATAAAAAATTGATATCATTGTTGTGTCACTGATTCNCCCCCCCCCCCTCTCAGTGACAAGATGCGATCCTTCAATTGGTATTAGAGTGGGTTCCTTCAGCACATTCTAACAAATTTGAAGGTAGATCCTGAAGATGGATCAACAAGAAGGAATGTCCAACAACAAAGCACCATTGTTCAATGGAGGAGGCTATGCTCTTTGGAAAATAAGAATGAAAAACTTCTTGTTGGATCTTGGTTTTGATATCTGGCAATATGTTGTAGATGGTTACACTGCACCAACTACTCCACCCAAAGATGTTGCAGGAAAGAAAGTCTGCAATGACAACTCAAGAGCAATTAATGGAATTCTAGCAGGGTTGACTAATTCTATATGTGTGAAGTTTATGCATTGCAAATCAGCCAAAGAAATTTAGGACAAGTTGGAGGTTGTATATGAAGGATATGACAAAGTCAAGGAAGCCAAAATACAGACCTATAGAGCTCAGTTTGAAAATCTGAAAATGAAAGAAGAAGAAATATTGTTGAGTACTTTCATAGGGCAGATGAAGTGGTTAACTCAATTAGAGCGGTAGGAGAAGAGATTACAGATAAAACCATTGTGAAAAAAATACTAAGGTTATTACCTATGAGATATGATGCAAATATTTCTTCAATTGAACACAGATCTGATCTAGACACACTCATAGTTGATCAGCTCCATGGAATTTTTACAACATATGAAATGAGAACAGGGAATGATAAATCAACAAAAGATGAAACAGATTTCAAAGCATCTAATACAAATATAAATCAGAAGAAAAAACTTTAATCCTGCCATCATGAAGAATCTGATGTGGAAGAAGCCAATTTCATTAGAAAACTTCAGAAAGGATCAGGGAAGTACAAAGGAAAGCTTCCTTTCAAATGTTTTAACCATGGAAAAGTTGGTCATTTTGCATCCAAGTGTCCCTATCCCAAGGAGGACCCTAAATATGAAGAAAAAAAAACCAAACAATATAAGAAGAAGGAAAAAACCAACTACAAGAAAAAAATTTACAAAGGGAGAAAGAATTTTTACTCAAAAGAAGAAAACAACAGCTCGTCGGAGTCTAGTGACAACGATGAATCTGATGATGATGAATTCCTTTTCTTAGGTATTGAAGAATATAATGAGATGGAAAAAATAAAGCATGAGAAGGAGTTAGAATATGAAGCAGAAGTTAATATGGAGGAAGAACTTCTTAGTGCCTTGGAAGAATTAAGAAAATACAAAACCAGATATAGACAACTGAAAAGTTTTGTGGTTGAACAAAAGGAAAAACATGAACAAGAAGAAAAGGAGATGGAAAAACTCATGAGCAACCTTAAAAAACAAATCCTAGAAGCAAATAAGATCGAAGAAAGTCTGGAAAAGTCTCTTAAGGAAAAACAAATAACTTGTGAAAGAATGGAGGCAGAAATAGTTCATATAAAAAAGGAACTGGATGCAAAAATCATTCAAACAAAATCTGAAAATAACTCTAAAATATTAGATAATATTATTACCATGCAAAGGGATTCAGGTAATAAAATCGGAATAGGTTACTCTAAAAAACAAAGCCAAGATCACTCAAAATATTATGCAGATGCTCTCCTCATTACATTCAAGAAGAAAAATGAAGAGAAGATAAGTAATGATCAAAACTCCAAAGGATTACTTCCACCCATCAGGAAGGAAGACAAGACAATACCAAATAAGTTTTATCAAAACAAGTATCCTCGCATTTTCCTTGTTTATTTCTTTGCAGTCTCTAATTTAGGAAACAAATCTATAAATTGTAGAGCATATAGAAAGAAAAATCTGAAGGTTAAGAACTATATCCTTAAGGATAACCAAGCAGTAAATCAAGCAGTAAATCGAGTTAAAAGCAGAAATTATAACTCCTTTGAACCTTTACAATAAGGCGACCTAAAATGATTCATATGTCATAACCATGGACATAAGGCCATTAATTGCATATTAATGGAAGTCTCAAAACATCCAAAGTTAATTAGAGAGCAAAAGAAACTTTGGAGAGAAAAAACATCAAAAAGGGAATGTCTTATTGCCCTAAAATATCAAGATAAAAAGGATCTCTAGTATGTTGACATTGGATGTTCAAAACATATGAAAGGTAACAAGGACAAGTTTTTAGACTTAAAGAAACAAAAGGGTTAAGTTACATTTGGTGATAATGCTTCAAGTAACATACTTGGGAGAGGCATTGTGAGCTTGGGAAAAGACAAAGCCAGAAATGTGCTACTTGTTGAAAAATTGAAGACTAGTTTATTAAGTGTCAGCCAAACCTATGATCAGGGGCACTTTTGCATCTTTGATTCCAAAAAATGTGATATTAGGAGAGAAGACACGGGAAAATTAGTTGGTATTGCTCCTAGAACTACTGAAAATGTATATATACTAGATGAAAAATTGAAAAAGGAGTGTCATATAAATTTAGTAGATGAAAGTTGGCTATGGCATAGAAGGTTGGGTCATATTAACTTTGAAAATATAGTGAAACTCACCAACCTTGGTGCAGTAAGAAACTTGCCAAAGATCATAAAACCCTCAAATGCTATGTGTAGACATTGTCAACTAGGGAAGCAAACTAGAATAAGGTTCAAGGCAAAAGAATACACAACCTCAAAACCTTTAGAGATTGTTCACACTGACCTATGTGGACCTACAAGAACCAAGAGTTTTCAAGGAGAGTCTTAATTTATGTTGTTCATTGATGATTTTACTAGAATGGGTTGGATATGTTTTCTCAAATAAAAATCAGAAACACTTAACAAATTCAAAGCCTTTAAAACCCTTGTTGAAAATGAAAAGGAGACAAAAATAAAATGTCTTGGATCAGAAAATGGTGGTGAGCTCACCTCAAAAGAGTTTGATTTCTTCTGTGAAACCCATGGAATAAAAATACAATTCTATACTTCCAGAACACCTCAGCAAAACAACATTGTTGAGAGAAAGAATATAACAGTTCAGGAGGCTGCAAGGACTATGCTCAATGAAGTAAAATCGTTCGATGGATATTGGAGGGAATATGTAAGAACACCAGTATACATATTTAACAGGGGTCAAATCAGGGTTAATAGTGATAAGAATCCTTATGAACTATGGTTTGGAAGAGCTCCATCAATAAAATACGTCAAGGTCTTTGGAAGTAAATGCTACATCAAAAGACTAGATGAGAGTCTTGGAAAATTTGATGCCAAATCCGATGAAGGTATTTTTCTTGGATATTTCTCTAACAAGAAAGCATACAAATTCTACAATCTTAGATCATATAATATTGTTGAGAGTGTATATGTCAAGGTGGATGACCTAAAAACAATAAGGATCAAAAATCAAGAGACCATACCTAAAAGTGAAGATGAAGATGATGATGAGACAATTGACACAAAAGTAGAAGAAGTAGAAGAGAATGAAAAAGAAAGGGAAGAGGATGATATGGATACTAGTGAAAGTGAATAATATAGTCAATATGGAGAGATAAGAGAAGAATTCCCAAGAAGAGATACAAAGACACCCTCAAGAATTACTCAAAACAATCATCCTGAAGAATTGATTATTGGAGATATGAATGATGGAGTGCACACAAGTAGACAACTACTGTATCAAATAGAAATAGAATTGTTGTCACATGTTGAGCCTAGATCAATCAAAGAGGCATGTAAAGATGAGAATTGGATCAAAGCTATGAATGAATAATTGGACCAAATTGAAAAAAATCAAACCTAGGAACTAGTTCCAAGACCAAAAAATAAAAATGTCATTGGAACTAAATGGGTATATAAAAATAAAATGAATGAAGATGGGAAAGTAATCAGGAACAAAGGCAGATTAGTATGTAAAGGGTATGCTCAGGTTGAAGGAGTATACCATGAAGAAACATTTGCACATGTGGCAAGATTAGAGGCAAATATGATCTTCTTAGCTTTCTCCAGCTACAAAAAATTTAAAGTGTACCAAATGGATGTCAAGTCAACATTTCTCAATGGAAACTTAGAAGAGGAAGTCTATATTGAGTAACCATGAGGATTCAAATTAATTGACAAAGGATACTATGTCTGTAAATTAAATAAAGCACTCTATGGACTAAAACAATCACCTAGATCATGGTATGCAAGGCTAGATTCTTAATTACAAAAATAGGGCCTAAAAAGGGGATCACCAGACAAACATCTTTACTGTAAAATTGATGGTAATAACATGATTATTGTGGAAGTATATGTTGATGATATTATATTTAGCAGTGATGATGAAAAAATGAGTAAGGACTTTGCTAGAACGATGCAGCAAGAATTTGAAATGTCTTTGCTTGGCAAGCTAAATTTATTTCTTGGATTACAAATAATACATTCCAAAAGAGGAGTCTTTATCCATCAGTCTAAGTATGTTAAAGATATTCTTAAGAGGTTCCAGTTAGAAGATTGAAAACCTATTAGTAAACCTATGACAATTGGATGCAAACTAAGCAAGGATGATGAGTCCAAAGTTGTAGATCCAAAACATTATAGATCAATGATTGGAAGTTTTCTCTATGTAACAACTTTCAGACTTGATGTCAAGCAAGATGTTGGGATGGTGGCTAGATCCCAAGAAGCACCAAAGGAGATCCATGTTCAAGATGTAAAAAGAATCTTTAGGTATTTAAAAGGAACCATAGATCTTGGTTTGTGGTACCATAGCAAGGATTCATTCACTTTAAAAGCCTATTCAGATGTTGATTGGGCAGGAAGTGTATATGATAGAAAAAGTATGAGTGGAGGAGCATTCTTTTTGGGAAAATCATTGGTAGAATGGATAAGCAAGAAACAATCCTCAATTTCTTTGTCCAGCACTGAAGCTGAGTATATTGCAACAACATAATGTTGCACATAAGTGGAATGGATGAAACAAACCCTACAAGACATCAAAATAGTATTTGAAGAACCTACTATTATCCACTATGATAATACAAGTTCTATAAGTCTCTCTAAGAACCTTGTCCATCACTCAAAATCGAAACACATTCCCATAAAGTACCACTATCTAAGAGATCAGGATGAAAATAAGAACATAAAATTGGAATATGTTCCAACACAAGAATAGGTGGCATATATTTTCACAAAACCCTTAAGAAAATATGTATTTGAATATATTAAGAAAAAATAGGAAGTAATCCTTCTTCCAACCTAAATCTCTCAAGAAAATAATGCATCAGTTGGCACCTATTCAGGGGGAGACAACAATCAACGTCAAAAAGAGTCATTCAGTTATGATGGGAAAAGTGTGATTGCAGGAGGCATTACCAATGGTCAAGACACTGATCAAAAGTATTTAGACAAATAGATCATTGGAGAAGAAACCCTTTTCCATTGATGTCAAAGGGGGAGAGTAACTTCAGAGAAGAGATGCAACATCAGAGGAGGATTTTGTGTATGAAGTTAGTATGTTTCCCTCAATGAAAAAGGGGGATATTGTTGGACATATTGTCATTCATGTGTTGTCATTGATGTCAACATTCATAGTAAGTAGATCAGCAAGGTTAATCTTAGGAATATAAGTATACTAAGAATCGACAGAAGAACATCACCTTAAGGTTGAATAAATTCATGATTATTGTTGATCACGATAGGATCAACAATATTCCTATGATAAAATCTCAGGAGGGTTAAAAAACGTAGAGATCAAAGCTCAGAAGAGATGGCACATTGGAACTCAGTAGGTATGGCATGATGAAACACAGAACAAATCAATACCGTTGATGTGTAATCGCCAAATCTACTGTAGGGATGAGTTGCGGGGAGAGAAACTAGAATTAAACTACTCGCCAGTTACAATCCCGCAATCTATCTAGATCATCAGATATCATAGATTCAAAGATATACGACTACAGTCCATCCAAAAAACAATGAGTTTAAGTCATATTAAGTTGTGATCGTCGAATGCGCAATTGCCAAATCAACGACAGGGATGGATTGCAGAGATCGGAAGGAGAATTAAATATCACGCTAGTTCCAATCTCACAATTATTCAGGAACGTCTAATCTTATAGATTTGAAGAACGATGATTGTGGTTGACTCACTAAAAACACACAACTTCCAATTACGGAGTTTGGGTGATGAGTTAAATCACTTTCAAGTTGTGGTTCCGCAATCATCCTTGATTGTGGATCTGCTTCAAGAATCTTCACAACCGTTGGATCACTTTTGAGTGGAAGGATGAGATAAGTGGGGAAAAATGATTAAGAATTCGATTAACTGAATTCTCGTCAGTCGTCGGATCATTTTTGAGTGGAATGACAGGATAAGCTAGCAAAGTTTCATCGCGGAAAGATTGAGTTGTCTATCTAAGACCCTGATCAACGATCAACATTTAGTTCAGATCTAAAGTTGCAAGGAGGTTATGCTCCGGAAAGTTTGATATGTGAAATACCCAAAGCCTGGAAATCCGAAATGTATAAGGACCATTGGATTTGGAGGACATACGAGGATTGTTGGATCAGGGTTGTTCATTGGCATACCACATCAACAGACCATGTCAGCAGACCACATCAGCAAATACACATGGCATAATTGGATGATGACAAGCGTCAAGAGGAAATTGGCTCGTGCCATGTCAACAAGTGATGTAAGCAAGTTACGTCACTTCGGGAGAATTGCTTCAGGAGTTTCACCACCAAGAAATGTCAAAAGTCTCGAAGGATGAAGGTCCAAAGTCACTCTCAGTCATCGATATAAGAAACATGGGAAGTTAGGGTAACCGTTAGATCCAGGATAAGAGCATGTGCCACATGAGGATCCACGTCAGCAAGGACACGTGGTGCAATCAGAAAATGACAAGTGTCAAGATGAAATCGACATATCAAGTACGTGTAAATCACAAATCTAAGTGACATGTGGCAGCCACTCAGCCCATGCCATGTCAACAACTGATGTCAGCAAGTTACGTCACTCTGGGAGTTTTACTTCAGGAGTGTCACCACCAACAAATGACAAAAGCTCCAAAGTCCTGAGGGTCGAAGTCGCGATGGACATGAGTCATCTGATATGAAGAATACTTCGAGTGAATTCACAACTGTTGATATAGTACATTGAAAGGATAAGTGTAAGGATCAAATCTGACCATTGAACTGGTTCTGCGAAATAAACGTGAACCATCCGATCTGACACGGTGAAGATCAAAGTTTGGACATCAAATAAAGGAAGTGAGTTAACTTGCGAGTTCATGAAACGTGAAGTCTCTAAGTTCTTGGACCCAAGTCACAGCCTGTGGTCACATCAATGAATATAGGGGAAGGAGCTAGTATTTCTAGGCTCCACCTTAGAGGTTCGAGAGTTGGGAGAATCGAGGTGACTCACAGCAGAACTTCCAAAGTGCGAAGTCACGTAGCACCTTCTTGGTTGGCGAGTGGTCACAATCATTGGTCATATGAAATAAGATATATAGAGGCAAAATATAATACGTCGCTAAATTTGATAAGTCCATGGTTTTGGATTATCAATCATATGAAAATGGTTTGAAGGAAGCGCCTTTGCAGAACTCGGTTTTTGCAAATATTTGGAGAGATTCATGGTAAAAATGATAAAAGAGTGATTATGATTAAGTTAATTGAAGAGGTGTGATAGTCCAAACGAAAGGACACAATGTTTCACACTCACGTCATTTTGAAGAATATATAAACAAGGAAGAGTGTTAAGAAAATATTTGTCTCAGTCTAGATCAGAAGATCAAAATCTAAAGGAGATTCTAAGAAGGAAAGATGAAGATACTTATGCATTAAGGGTGGTTGGGCGGTGCAAGGTAAGGTTGGTGCCTGCAGAGGGAGTTGGTGCTTCTTTGTCAGTTGTAGCGGACTAAACAGGGGGGTTGTAGCCTCCTACCAGTTGGTGTTGGTAAACTAGGGTGTGGGTGCATCTTGATCAGTTGGTGCTGATAAAATAGGAAGTACATCTTTCTTCTATGTAACATGTAAAACAAATTTTGCAGTTAATAGAAAAGAGTTTGTGGTTTTTCCAATTGGGTTCCACGATAAAATATTTTTTTTAATTTTGTTTTCATTAATAAATGAAAAATTGATATAATTGTTGTGTCACTGATTCACCCCCCCTCTCAGTGACATGATCTGATCCTTAAAAACCAACTAAGTGACAAAGTGGGAACAAACTTAACTACTAGAGAAGAAGTTGAGCTTGGGATAGCCCTTTCACTCTAGCATGCAGACAGTGATCATCTATCGCAAGCCTTATACATTAACCGTGCGAGTATTCGAATTACTGACTGAGATACAATTTATCAGAAGAAAAGCATGCATGTGATAAATGATGGCAAGTAAAATAATTCACTCAACTATAAACATCAATCACATAATAACACACAACAATTTATTTTCATCATTAAAATAAAGAAATGTAAAACATTGAATCAGATAACTTATCAACGGATTTAGTAGCTCTTAATTGTTACAACATCCATTCATGAAACAAAATAAGAAATAATTCTTCTCCACATCCAATAATACATGCATTTGATGAAAACACAAACTTGTCTCTGGTCCCAAAAGGACTTCTCAATTAAAGGCATCTTCGAAATAGTTCTTAACAAAACAAAAAATGAGAGTCTTTTCAACAACTATTGACCCTTGCAACTAAGTAAAACAAAACTCGCCACATGGCACTCTCTTCTATCATTTTTTCTAAGATTCATCTCAAGATATCACTTTAGTGGGTGACTAGTCTCGTACTCCGACCACTTGATGAACAGATCCTCGCAGGTGTTGGTGTATGGGAATCTATGTTGTTCCATTGGGGCCAAGTGAATCTCTCTTATCTCTACCGCTTATGCCCGATACTTGACCATACTGGAACTTAACTATTGCAACATAGCCTGAGCTTTGATCGAGTGCTCCATAAACTATCGCACCTGACCTGGTGCTGTGTCTATCACCTTTGCTATTTCCTCGGCCCATGATGAGTCTTTCTCGACATGTGATTTGACTATATCACACAAGTCGACAAAGTCATCGATTGTACCAAACTCGAGGAGTCTTATATCTTTCATCACCCGGTTCATTTTTATCCATATTTTCTTGCACTTGGCCCATTTCTCTTGGATTTCTCGATGAGGTTCCCGAGACATTTTAACCCAATACTCAATCGATTTCCTTATGCGGTCGATGTTTCTTTTTCTTAGCACCCAAATGTCGTTTTATTTGATGTCTCATCCCTTTTGCACCATGCTGATATAGTCAATTATTTCCACGGATTGTTGCACTTTCTCGTACCACCTCTCCATATCTTTTCATGTGGCCAATGCCATGAGGGTGTCTTCTTGCATCTTGGCTATCCTAGCAGTGAATAGGTGACATTCATCTGTAAACTTGTTGCAGGCCTCCTTGAATTTGCTCCTTAGGTACACTGCGGCCTGTGTGGTGTCCTGGTAATATTTCTCCAAGTGGTTCAAATGTTCCAATTCTTTTAAAGCAACAGCCAACTCCTCTTCATCGTTTTTTTCTCTTTCCAGGGTGGCATCTATGATATCCATCCCTATGACGATAAGTTTGAATGTTTTGGCATGCTCTTTGTTAATCAGATTTTCCTCTGTAATGATGAGGATGGAGCGATCTAAAGTGATCCTCCTCTTCTTAGTGGTTCTATGGACGATATCTTTCCTTTTCTGGTCATAAGAGATGACATGTATGTTGACTACTTCATCCACAGGTTCGGGGATGTGTTGATCTCCCTAGGTGAGTGTATTCCCCAGACTCCCGATGGTATATACTTGTTCAAGATTGGGTTCTTTAAATTCCTCCCTGTGTTCTGAAGGCTCAGATTTTTTTTTTCACTCGTCAGGTAATTGAGCACTGATTGAAATTGATGCATTGGGGGTAGGCTCGGTACTTACTTGATCTTTGGCAATTGGGACACCAATTTCCTATTGTGGAGCTTCTTCCTTTTGTTCGCCCGACCCTGGCTCACCCTTCAGATTGTCCACTTGGGTTTCCAGTGAATTAGGTATCTCAGTGTCTAAGATACTCTCGACTTCTTGTTTGTTCAGTGGAACCCCCTGAATTTGAGCGTTGGGAAATGGAGAAGATGTCTTCTCTAGTTCCTTTTCCTCTTCGATATGTACAGGGGTCAAAAGGGATACCTCCGGGATCTCATCATCATCATATATTTTTATGAGTTCTCTTAAGGGGTTTGGCACACTTTCTCTCCCTATTTCTGATTGTCTCTGGTTGCGCCAAAACACTTGTCGGTGATCCGGTCGGTGGCGTTGTGAATTTGGGATCATCTAACCCAGTAATTTCATCAATGTCTATGAATTCAGGGTTGCTTGGGCCCATCTGGATTTCATCTGGGTTGTCGACAGGGATCCTTGTCATACCTATGAGGTCTGGGTCATCTTGTAGCTGATCAATTATCCATTGCACCTATTCTATCATGATTAACCCACTCTCTCATGCATCTTGGTTTATGGGGAAAAATCTAGCTTTCACTAGGGCTACCAAGGGGACTTCTGCTGCTTCGGTTGCTATCATTTATTCTCCAGCCCTCAAGTCCCCTTCAGACAATTGTTCTAGGATCATCACCTGTTCATCCAAACTCATGGATTTGAGCTTAGATATCTTGGGGTCGACCATCCTTGCCACCACTTCGTCCCAATACTGGGCATTTTTTGTGAAGTCTTCATCTTCAAATTTTTTGTGGGCGTATGGCTAGCAGGACGACACTTACGAGGCATGTTTTAAGACCAGACCCTTTGGGTCGTGTTTGCAAAATCGACCGGTCTGGAATCAGAACTCCAATTGGCTCAGTCCTTCTTTCTTAGCTTGAGCATTGTCTTTCACCAAGTAGAATCCTACATGGAATCTATGAGGTATGAATGCCCTTTTCTTATCTTTGACCAAAGTGGCATTGTAACCTTACAGGATGGTCTGGTAGCATATCTCCCCCACTACAAGCCAGTCGGGGACATGCATAGTTAAAATATGTGGTTCTTCAGTGGGCCCAAAAATCCTCATGTAGGTATCACGCTCAACCAGATACCAGTGGCCAACCTTTGATATCATATTTTTGGTCGTAGCCGACAGTCTTGGGCATTCTTTCTTGAAAATAATAAAATAAATATGTGCGATGAATTCATCCCAGATGAGGGAGTAGGATTTTTTGTACATGTTCCCCTAAAAATGTTGAAATATATGTGGACCAGGGGTTCTGCGACGTGCCATTTCAAGTTCATGCCATCGAAGATGTGTTTCGCACACATAACATCCAGTAAATATGAAGCCATGTAGAAGGCTAGAGCCTCTTTTTCTTTTGGTGTCTAGGCCTGTTGTATGCAGATGCTCAACTGGTTTGAAATGATGGCTCCCTAGTTGAAGCCTCTCCCGAAAATGTCCACTATGTAAGCTAGAGGCATCCATGCCTCCCAAAATATGGAGCAGTCCTTTTCCCCATACAATCGACAGATTAGAGCCATCAGGTAGATGTACGACTCCCTTAAGTTGGTCATCTAGTACCAGCCGGAGATCCGGTTGGTGTACTTCTTATCTTCTCTCCACCATGAGGCCATTATCTGGCTGGTGTCATGGAGGTTGTAGAATTTCACAACAAAATCTGCATTCAACCACTCTTCGGGGTCTTGAAGTTTGTAATATTTATGGACCTCCACCGGAAGGAACACTCTGACACACTCGCCGTTGTCATCATTAATCAAACATTTTTGTGTTTCCATGTGGTCAATGATCCACTTCAGGAGTTATATGCAAGGGAACATTGGATTTCTTCTTGCTACCATGTGCAGGTACGATCTTCAGATATTTCAAAAAACTTCATCATTAAGCGCTCTCACATCTGGGTCACTGTGTTGGACATATTTCGGGAATTCTTCCTGACTGATCTTCTTGAAAAGTTCCCCCCAATGTGGGAGTACTGCCTTGGTCTCTTTGCTTTCCTCTATGTCTCCAAAGGTCGCTGGTTGAGTGAAAACCTTCTTTGTAGATGTTTTAATGACCGGTTTCGGTCTTGGAGCAAATTCTAATTGTTTTGCGACCCCATTAGAAGAGCCTTCTCCTACCTTTGGTTCTTTCAACTTGGGTGCCCTCGGTGATCTCCTGGTGGTTGGATTTCTTGGAGGCATTGTTCCTGCAATCAAAATAAATCTTTTAGAGATGGCGTACATGGAAACACAGGATAAGATATATATATATAAAGTGTAAGCATGAAAAATCCACAGACTAGTACATACCTGTAAAGCTTTCTAAACCTGGTTATTTGTTACTCACGAGATGTCTGCAACTTTTGAATCGCTTGTTTCGCTTCTCCGGATGCTATGAAAATCCTTTGTGTGCAAAATGGTTTAGTTTACAATAGCTCAAGAGAATTTAAACAGGGGAAGAACTTAACTTGTCGTATCAACCATTTAATTCAGGTGATGAGTGGAATTTAAACAAATCTGTTGTTGAATCTTTGCAACTTAAATTCATCATGGGTTGATAGCGGAGGCACGGGGGGTGATGTGTTCTATCGGTAGTTTCAAACGGTTGTTTTGATTCACACACTAAGTCATAACTTAATGCGATATTTGGTATTAATTAACTCCTTGAAAGCTCCAAATCTAATCGTATCTAGTGCTAAAACTTCCTATCGTGTCACTTTCTCAGTGGGTGGATCGAGGATCGGCGATGTGTTATGGAATTTTTCATTGATTGTTTTAGGATAAAT
>JZKD02S1674809.1:1072565-1099056 GCA_000966675.3 Picea glauca
ATGGGTGTTGTATCTGCATATGCATTTTCCTTCATGTCCAAATACCTTCATCAATCTTGCGGTCCAAAACCCATGACTAGGGTTGACATCAATGACAACAACCAATATTCCAACAGGAAGTTGGTGCTTCCCATGAATGTAATTCTTCAAGACATATAAGAAAAAGTGTTATGTGGTTTTCTTCCGATTTGGGTTTCCACGTAAAACACTAGTGTATTGTGTATGTGTGTGATTGTTCATTTCTTATTTCTCATTAATGGGTAATAATTCTACATTGATATAAAACTTGGATTATTTGGAGAAAAGGGATTATAATTATGCTATTACTGATTCACCCCCCCTCTCAGTAATACAACAAGGGGTTCCTGAATGCCCCCATTTGCGCTCAAAGAGGCTTGAGTCATATTTTTCCCATGTGGAAATGAGTTCATTAGCACAACAAGTTGTTGTTGCGCCAATAACTTATCGGCCTCCACAAGTCGAGGGAACAGGTGAGTCAAATGGTCCTCCGTGCAAAGGTTACACAGATACTTCAACTTTCTCTTCTCTATGTTTCCCCCGCTAGCATTTTTATTAGGTTTTGTATCCCCTTACCCTTCTTGTTTCGTTATTTTTTCTTTCCTTTAGGCTATTGGTTGGCCTTCGGGTTCGTCGACTGCACATTGTGTACGTCTGACATTTGGGTAGGGAGAACATCTGAATCGAAGGTCTATTTGGTCATTGTTTGTTGTATCAAAAATTGTTGCAATTGATTTGACAACTGATCAGTGGGCGTTCCTTGTGTTGAACCAACTATACCATTGGCATGTGGCCCGGAGTTTTTTTTGGTCTTATCAAGGATGGACCATGTCGCATCTGGCAAAATAACTTAGAATAATCCAAACTGAGAGTAAATCAGTTCGATTTGTTGCGCTCTCATTATCGCCTCCTCCTCTGAAAACACTCCCGAAGTTGCAATGTCCTTGGATAAAATGGGCACCAAAGACTTTAGGAACCACTCCAGAAAGAAATCTAGTGGGACCTATACCTTGATCAAGCTCTTCCAGCATCGCCATTCACAAATGTGATCCGAGATATGATCGGCCTTAGTCTTCTCAAATTTGGCCAGCAATTCGGTGTCGGCATCATATCTCACGGGTAGTTGGAAATGGTTTAGGAAAACCATCACCAAATCGCTAAAGTAATAATATCTTGAGTAGATGAGCTCGATGTACCATTTCGAGGCACCCCCGATAAGAGTGCTTTGAAACATGCACAAATGTATGGAGTCATCTCGCAATGGTTTTGACGAGCACCATATGTGGAAAGTAGTCACGTGATCACTTGGGTCTTTGTCAGGCTTGCCTTCGAATTTCAGAATATCCGAGGTCAACTTAGTCGGCATGGGGGGGAAATGCGGATCATGAAAAATCAGGTCGTTAAGAAACCTTGACAAGTCTAGCAGATGTAACATTGCCAGAAACAATATTTTGGGTTGGGTACTATGTACAGGAAAAAGGGGGCCTGGATTTTGACTGGCACCAGGTTGCCAGGAAAATTTGGGTTGTTGGCTAGGGTTTTGGTAGACACCATGGCATTGAACAGGGTATGGAAACTATGTTTGTTGGGATATCATCAGTTGATTCTCGTAATTGGACGAAGAGGGTTGGGTGGGGATTTCTCCCTGCGTTGTGTTCCAAATATTTTGGAAGGGGTTTCCCCATGCCGATTCGATGGGCATAGGTATTGAGACTTGCCTGGGGCTCCATTGACCATGGAATGGGTTTCCCCCGGTCGGCATCCCTTGCGAGGGAACTGATCCCTGCCAAGGATTCCAAATTCCTTGTGAGGAGAAAACTCATGTACTTGTCCCCTATGTAAGAATAGTACCTTGGACAGGATTATTTTGTCCAAAACCAGTGTTACCCTCGACCAAGATGGCAGATAATGAAAAAGAGTTATTACCAAATGCATCGAACAAAGAGAATGACATGTATCCCACCAGTCTGGTGTAAGAAGACAGTCATAGACTGCCTGCTTCAAACAAGTTGTAGTTCGTACTCGGCCCAATGGGTTGTTGGAAAGCATCATCGAGCGAGGGGGATGGAGGAGGTATATGACCCCTATCGTAAGGCATAGCATTATAGGAGGCTGAGGTGCCCCTAATGGACCCTTGAACAAGAGAGTTTTAGCTCCCTACCCTCATACCCATGGTCTGTACGGTGGAGTAGGTAAGGACGGAATTCGAATCGAAGTTGGGCATCCCATATGAAAATAGAGATCCCATCACACTCTGCGTAAACGAACAAGTATTTGTCGTTGTTAACAATATCATACCACTACCCAAGGTAGAGGGGTTCAAGAACACTATGGTTTGGATTGACAAAGGTGGGTTAGGAGGCAGAATACCCCCTATGGTGGTAACCGTTAAGGGAGTGTGAGGACTCCGAACGAAGTAGCAGCATTTGCTTCCATAGTTGCTTGTAATACTATCTGATGCTCGTAATGTGTTACCCTCGGAGGGACAACTTGTACCAAGATTGGCGTTGACAAGTCAGTGATCGAAGGCTTAGTTGGCCCGAGAGATTTCACTCTAAGGTCAGAAACAACAATTTCCTCTAGATTCAAGTAATCTCCTCTTGGAGTTGGCTCGGGCATAGTTTCCTGTGACCCGGTCTCTTCGAATGACCCTTGTTGGTCAAGACTTCATCGTAATGGTGGCGATGGTGGATCCAATGTAAATGGTAGCAGGCCCTGAAGCCTTCTCGACTGGTGAAGCTCTTGATATTATACTTTGTGAAAATATCAACGACACAGTAAGGCTTTAACTAATGTTTAAAACCAAACACACACTAGAAAATTTCCTAAAAGATAAAGCAAGCAAACCACTATCTAGTTGGAAGAATAGTTATGCCAGCCAACACTAGATCAACTTACTGGTGTAAGTGCAACTTTGAACATGGAAGCACCCTCCGGGTATACTCTGCAAAGTGTGACCCATCGTCTGCCCTAGGTACCGTGGTATACCCCCACAGTCACCTATGTAAGTCCCTCGAATAAACGTAACTAAGTTTCCAGCTCATAAACATTCACCAGGAAAGTACAGTTGATAGTCGGGTGGACCGCAATGAGCAGAATAAAAATTTTGAAACCTATCGAGGGTGTCGAAAGCAAGTGGTCCAAAAGACAACTGAGGATCTCGAATGGATTCAAGGTCTACGAAGCTCCGTAGGCAAATGCAAATGATATTATTCCCATGGAAAATCCTCAATATGCATTCCCCACTACGTTTAGTCCATCTTTCGAGGGGTTATCTTCATTGTCTTTCCTCATGCGACCTCATGTTTATCCCCTATGTTAGAGGGGGGTCCCAGATAAATTTCACGTCACTGGACTTTTAACACTCCCTAGCTCTGACTTCGATGTTTGTTTAAAATCCTTGAAGAGTTTTCTCTCCAACCTAATTCAAGGCTCTAACCCTAAACTAGGTGATTGACCCTACAAACATAAAAAGTCTAGTTAATTTTAATTTTAGCATTCTTTTTAAATGGCTTGTTTTAACTCAAAGGATATGGCAGTGAAACTAGTGATGTTTATGAGAGACAAAAAGAGGAGAAATAAACAAAACTCTGAAAGAAAAATTACTTCTAGTAAAAAAATAAATATTTACAACTAGCTCTTTGTAACTAAATCTTTCATAACTAACTTTGTCCAAGATCTTTAAAAAGAATACCTAAAACAAAATTTTGCTCGACTACAAGCCACTTAAGTTCTAAGAAATCAGTAAAGAACTTAAAAAATGAACTATTTTTCCTTTCAAGTAAAATAACTAACTCCAACTACTTTACCAAACTAAGAATGAAAAAATGTTTTTCGTTTTCTTTTAAAAGATGCTTCAAACAAGAAAAACTTGAAATAAATCTTTTTTTTTTCTTTTCTTTAAAGCAAATGAAAGGGGGGAAATAAATACAAGACAAGGTTCAAACTGACCCATGGCCCACTGTGGATCATAGGAAGTCACTAAAGACACCAAAGCAGGATGATCAACAAAATCAAAGACTCACCTAAAACCCTTTCAGAAGTAAACACAATAAATCTTCAAAAAGACAAGTAAATTGACATCTAACCCAAGCTATGACTGTAAAAAAAGAGATGTTGAACTCTATCAAGAAACCCTGAGAAGTAAAACCTCAATAAAGAAAGAGGTTGGTTACCTCTTTTTTCAAAAACATTTTCTTGAAACAAGTACACTATTGTTGTTTCAGCAGCCTGCGTATGTATGCAAATTGTTTATTAGACAGGGCATGTATGTGTGTGGGTTGACCCATTGTAGGGCACATACACCTATGTATTTTCTCAGAAAATAAATAAACAAACTGACTAACAGAGGAGGGAGAACTGGTATGGCACCAACAGGTGACCAGAATCCCTTAAAAGACTCAACAGACTCAACAGAAGCTCGAAAGTTACAAAACCAATCAAACACCCAAAAAATCCCCTAAAACCCTAGAGGTTTCCCCAGTATGGTCGTCAGTTCTACTAGTGGGAAAAACCCCCCTTAAGACTACACTAGGGTTCATAATGTAGGCAGATCACAACTGTATAAAAGTAAACTACTTATCTAACTACCCCAAACATACCCAAGACTCATACAAGAAAATAAAAGGTGAGAAGGATTGGGTAACTGTACCTCTACTCTGCGTCTGGTGATGATCCTCTTGTGCTTGAAAGCTTCGCTGACTACAAACCTCCTCCCAAGGCTGGCCTACATCCAAAGACAGAAAAACATAAAGCTACAAGCATACAATTCATATACAAATACGGGTTAGATGCTAGAATATCAAAACATAAACCATTATAAACATTCAATACACCATGATTTGGGATAGGAAAAGTACTTATGTTATTGATAATTCAATGATTATACCTTTTACAACCAAATTTGACTACTGCTCCACAAACCTAGTTCGGGCTCCTCTTCTCCAAGCTCCAAGTGCACCTCTATATGGCTTCTCCTCTCAACCTTCAGATCTCTTCGGGGAAGTGAATGGGTTCTGATGCAGGAAGAAGGGCAAATTGGGGAATGCTAAGGAAATTCTCATAAAAGGGCTGCAATTACTTGGGGCAAGGAGGGGATGTGAAACAGACAGAGTTTCATTGTTCTTATGTCTAGATGTGGAATGAGACCCCAACACCTCCTTTTATATGACAAAAGGATGGTTATTCAGTTGGGTGATGGGCTATAGGCAGTGGATTAGTTGGGAAACTACCCAATAGCCCGTAATCTCAATGAATTCCTTGCAACTTTTTATTTTTTGCAAGTTTTGTAAGTATACGCGGGATGTAATGGTGCAGCATGCATGCGTACGCGGGTTGTAGTGATGCAACAAGCGTATGTACGTGAGCAGTATTGGTGCAGGGTGCGTACATCTTCAAAAAATGGGTTTTTTAGAAGAGAAATCCAGTGATGGCTTGGAAAAAAATGCAAGTAAGAGGGCCAAAGTCCAAGTATACATATGTAGAGAAATTTAGGGTTATAACAGTGTGGCAACCCATGTCAGAGCCATGTGGCACCTTCCCATTCACTCAATCTAATGCCACGCATCAATCGCCCATTGGTGCAGTTGTCTACCTAGTTGTTAGTCAAGTCCCCTGCCTTTGTACCTACCATGTAAGCCGTATGGGTGTGCCATGTGTCACCCTTTCAATGGTGACATGTGTCACTCCCTGATTGGTCCACCTATACTTTCATAGTTAGCAAAATTTCCACGTCACTGTAACATCAGATTCCATGTGTCACCTCCAGATGCTACCACATTAGCATGATGACATTGACATGAGGTCATGCTGCCATCAATGTTGACTTTTTGTCTGTTGATTGTTGACTTTTTTTTGCATGTTTGGTAAAAAGAACAGATCGTGATATCTGGGGCATATGATGTCAATTTGATCCCTTTCAAGTTGAGTTGGGTTCGTATCGATCAGGCCTACTCACACATCCATTTTGAAGCCATTCTGAGAACTTTGATTTTTAGGCCTTCCTAGACCCATTTTGGTCCCGAGATCCAATTCTGGATCACACCTCCCCACTAAAGACCTTTTGGTCCCCAAAAGGTTAGTGACCAATCATCAAGTGCGGGATAGGCCACCTGACTTGCCCTCTATCTTTAAACTTTTTTTTGTGCACCTATTTCATCAATATCAACTGTAACACAATCATTATAAGTGACAAAATATCATTAGCCATTTGTACCATGTCACATCTTATTGAAGCCACTATCATCCATGTTGACAACATTATTAATGATAACATCATAAATATGACTGCAAATGAGCTAATATGTTTGTAATACTTGCACGACATTAGCTTATCTTGAAGCAAAGTGTGATTGATTTTCCATTCTACAATCATCTCATGTTCTTGCTTAAGATATATTATTTGACTTGAAACAATTATAGGTGTGTTTCTTGCATGATTCTCCTTTCTTAATTGTTCCATAGTTTGAAGAGATTTATTTTCCTTTAAATGATGATCATGAACCACATATTCTTGACATGCTTTGGTTAAGTGATATTGATTATTTTCCCTGTAGAAGATTTCTTTATGATCATACAAGTAAGGACTGCCTAAGACTATCCCACATTCACTTAGTGGCACCACATCACATGTTACCTCATCCACAAACTTATATGAAATTGAAAATTTTAATGTTCACTGTTTTTTTATGTGCAATTGATGATTATTGCTTATCCATTTAAGTGTGTAAGGCTTATGATGCATCTGTGTTTTTAATCCCAATTGTTTAACCAATTCCTCTGAAATCAAGTTAGATTGAGATCCACTATCTATCAATGTGTCAACCTTAGTATGTCTCATTATGACCCTTATGTGAAACAATTTACTTCTATCATCAAATCCATCACCAAGTTTACCTGTCAAACCAACCAATGAGACTTTTGATTCATCACCTGAATCTGATCCCAAGTTTGTTGGTCATGTTGTTTCTACAACTGTTTGCTTCCCTTTCCTTTCTTTGAACCACTTTGGTCTCTTCTCAGGATGCAATTGCCAACAACGGTCCTCATCATGCCCTTATTTCTTGCAATGCTGCAACAAGACTTCTCTTCTTTTATTGCCACTGAATTTTCCTTCTTGTCATTCCACTTCCTTTTGTCCTTTTTCCTTGAAGACGATTCCCCTAATACACCAACACCTATTTTCCCTGCTTCAATGTATGTCACTTGAATAGAAACCTCATCAAGATTATTTTGTCCAAACATGAATATAGTATTTCAAATATGTGCAGGTAAACCTCCTATATACTTCATAAGAGTTTCTTGGGTATGTAAAGGAATATCTAACATCAATGCCATTTTATGAAAACCATCTGTGTATTCTTGCATTGTTTGTCATTTTCTTAGTTTAAGAGCTTGCCATTCAATTAAATCTTTCTCCTTATAACCCAAAGGATATAATTTATTTCTAAGTGCATAAATAAAACTTTTCCATGATGGAAATACATTACCCACTTGTTGCGTGTCATTTTGCAATTTGATTTGCCACCAGATGAGTGTTGTGCCTACAAGTCTAAGTGATGCCAACTTGATTTGAGTGGCCTCATCTTTGATTTTTTTCACACTGCAATAAACCTCCATCTGTCTGACCCAATTATCAAGTCTCTTTGAATTGACTTGACCATCATACATAGGTAATTCAAATTTCACATCAAGTTTTAGTAAAGGCATTTCTTTCTTATGTTTATGGACATGTTTTCTTGTGGTGCTTTTAGAACTTGAACTTGAAGAGGAAGGAGAAGAAGGAGGTGAAGATGTAGGTGAAGGAGGAATTTGAGGAGGATCCTCTCCTTCTTCACTTTTTCTCTTTGAAGATTCACCTTGATTTAGTCTCTTTCGTTCCAAATAATCCTCATACAAAACCTTCATCATCTCCGACATGGCGAAGAAAGTTTTTCAAAACTCTTTCTCATCCTGAAAAAGTCCCTCTTCTGATGCCATGTTCTCACTTTGAGAAGTTCTCTTTCTCAATCCAATCAATGGATTCTCTTCAACAAGCTCATCTTCACCACGATGTATCTTTTCGCTAGTTAACATGCAAACTCAAATCCAAACGTCAACTCGTTCTGATAGCACTTGATCTGAAAATATCTTTTAAACGACAATGGTTGAGTTATTTTGCATGAGTTAATTAACCATTTAGGAATATGAATGAAAGTTATAGAAGAAACATAGCAGCCATATAAACATGTAAAGATCTGAAAATAAACATAAATAACATCAAACCATAAAACACCAAAGTGATAACGGAGTTCTGCAATCTCGCCTACGTCTCTGGGTCTTTGTCTCAGTGGGTGAGGCTTTCTTATTTATGTTAAAATATTTAAAATTACATCACATAAGTGCCAAAATGGTTACAAAATGATATTTTCTTGTTCTACTAGATCTCTAGAACTCAACAAAACTGACGGCACTAAAAACAAATGACCAAAGCTCCCAAAAATGGCTCGCAAAGGTGATCTCTTCATAGCTTCCCTGCATAAAAATGGCTTTGTCTCGTCAAATATTCAGTATAAACATGTTATGAACCTCTTCCATGGCTCCAAGAACCTATGGTTTTTATAGGCCTGAAGTTGGTAACAATCTCCCAACTTCCCCCCAAGATCTAGCCTCAAAAAGGGCCCAATATCTCCCAACAATGGACTAAAATCTCCAAAAATGTTGAGAAAATCCCATTAAAATCATAATATAAAGTCAAATAACCCACTATTTGCAAAAATTCAGGGCACATCCCCTTTTAAGTGGGCTCCTGATCACATGGTGCCCTCCATGTGGCCTAGCGCTAATGTTGGGCACACTGGCCCCCCGACTATTTGGCACCTGGTTACATTGCATGCCATATGGCCTAGTGTTTAAGCTCCACGCGCAACTTGGTTGTTAAGCCCCCTGGGTATGAGACAGTGGTTATGCCCCTTGGTCGAAGGGCTAGTTTGACCGACCGAGGCTAACCCCATAATCTTTCGCACCCAAACAATGGAACTGATTCACATGTGATACACCGAAAAATCGAGGGCTACATCCGCATTTCCCCATGCCTGTTGTTTAAACTGGGCTAAGGTATTATTACAACGGTTATATGAATTACATTGGGGCTGGGGCTAGGCCCCAACCCTTACTCTGCCCAAACGACAATTCAAATCAACTTAAATACATGTGGTGAGCATAAGGGTTAAGAAACAAAGTGAGGGTAGTCTGGCTAGCCCGGCTCTGCCAAGACATTCATCCGGTCAGAGGTTGGGCATTCAAATCTAGTGAACTCCAAATATTTTTGCAATAAAATTTAACTAACCAATGGGTTCCATGTGGCAGCCCATGCCTGGGACATGTGGCACCTTCCTATTCTCTCAATCCGATGCCACATGTCAATCACCCATTGGTCCAATTGTTTGCCCAATTTTCAACCCAGTCACTTTCTACTGTACCTGCCACATAAGTCATACATGCATGCCACATGTCACTCTTGCAGTGGTGACGCATGTCACTCCCTAATTGGTCCACCTGTACCTGCCCAGTTAGCAACCTGTCCACACCACTGTACGGTTAGCTTCCACGTGTCACCTCCAGACACTGCCATGTCAGCATGATGACGTCATCATGAGGTAATGCTGACGTCAACATTGAATTTTTTCATGTTGTCTGTTGAATTTTTTTGCCTATTTGGAAAAATGAATATATTTCAACATCCGGAGCATACGACATATGTTTGAGCATTTTCAAGTTGTGTTAGGTTTGTATTGACGATGCCTACGCACACGTCCATTTTGAAGTCATTCTGAGAAATTTGATTTTTAGGCCTTCCTGGACCCATTTTGGTCCTGAGATACAATTCTGGATCAATACCCCAAACATACTAAAGTATCCTTTTAGTTTCTTTCCAATGTCTTTCATGGGGTTTTTTCATATATCGGGTGACAATACCAACAACAAAGGAAATATCAGGATGAGTGTGAGTCAAATATAGGAGGCTACCAATTGATTGTAGGTACATAGTGGCATAAACTTCAAGAGTAGTATAGGTGGAAGTAATTTTGACCCTTAACTAGAAGAGAGAAGGGGTTGATTTACAATTGTTCATTTGAAAGAGACAAAGAATGTCACAAGCATACTTAGTCTAGGAAAGAAAAAATCCTTCCTTGGTTTGCAATACTCGAAGGCCAAGGAAATAATGCAAATAGCCTAAGTCTATCATTTCAAATTTCTTTTTAAGGATAGATTTCACATGGGTTAAAATTTTAGGGTCACTACTAGTGAAAATAAGGCCATCACCATAAAGAACAAGGATTATTAGATGGCTTTCTACTTTCTTGTTATAAACATTAGGGTCAGAATGACATCTAGAAAAGCCAATGTCAAGAATAAAGTTGTTCATTTTGGCATGCCAAGGTCGAGGAGATTTCTTAAGACCATAAATATATTTATTGAGGTGACAAACAAGGTTGGACACATTCTGGACATATCCAAGAGGTTGTTCCATGTAGATTCTATCTTGGAAATGCCCATGCAAGAAGACGGATTTAACATCCATTTGATGAACCTCCCATTTATGTGAGTCAAGAAGGGCTAGAACATGGCAGATGGAATTCATTTTGGTTACCAGGGAAAATGTTTCATTATAGTCAATGCCTTCAACTTGAGAGAACCCTTTGGAAACTAATCAGGCCATGTGTCTTTCAACACTTCCATCCGATGCATACTTAGTTCTATACACCTACTTACATCTGATATGTTTTCTTCCTTTCGAAAGAGGTACAAGATCCCAAGTATCATTCACCATTAAAAAGTGATACTCTTCATTCATTGTTGTGTCCCAATATATATGACTTGAAGCTTCTACAAATGTTTCTGGATCATGAGTCTCTGAAACTTGATCCCAAATAGAAGAGGTTTGATGGAACAGTGAACTTGTTTGACGATGATCTGAAGGATCACCGGTAATATCACCAATTGCTTCTCGTGTTGAACAGAACCATCTGGGAATTGGTTGTGTTGGTGCAAGTTCATGTTCAATGGAATCATCTAGAGAAAGGTGAGGAGGTGGAGGTGGATTTCCATCCTCATTGTCATCATCTTAAGAAGAAACTAGGATAGGAATAGAAGATGGCACAAATTTTGAAGATGGTTCATAGGTTGAAGACGGCACAAACATCGAATTAGGCTCACAGACCAAGATATTTTCATTAAATTTAATATCTCTTCTAATAATAATTTCATTGGAATGAGGTTGAATAAGTCCGTAGCTTTGACATCTTCAGAATATCCAAAAAAAATACACTTCTCACTTTTAGGTTGTAAAGCTTTCCTTTTCTCATCGGGAATGTGAGCCCATGCTACACTACTAAATACACAGAAGTGGCTTACATATGGATTAATTTTAGTCCATGCTTCTTCTGGTGTTATATTTTTTAGAGCCTTGGTGGGAGTGCAATTTAATATGTAATTTCCACAGTTGATGGTTTCCACCCGATAATGAAGCCTTAATCCTTTATATTGGATCATACAATTATCCATTTCCATTAATGTGCAATTCTTTATTTCAACAACACCATTTTACTATGGTGTATATGGAACATTATGTTGCATTTGAATGCCATGTGTAATGTAGTAACTTGTAATCACATATTCACTTCCATTATTTGTTCTTAATCATTGAAGTTGATGTCCAGTTTGTGTTTCTACAAGGGTCTTATAGGCCAAAATCTTGTCAAAATTTTCACTCTTAAGTTTTAAGAAGTAAACCCAACAACATCTAAAGAATTCATCAATGAAATTTAGGAAACACTCGCACCCAAAGAAAGAAGAAAAAGAAAGAAAACCACACAAATAAGTGCGAACAAGCTGCAAAGGAGTTGAGGTGTGCCAAGAGGCACGTTTGTCAAAACTATCCCGATGATGTATGTCAAGAACACAATTGGCACAAACATCATCTATTCAAGAAACAAGAGGAAGACTGTCACCATATGTTGATTACATAGTTGATGCAATGAGCAATAGTTTAGATGACCAAACCGCTCATGGAAAATATGATGACCCAAAGTTGTTAAACTTGTACAACTTGGTAATATCATCAACAATTTGAGTTGTGAGGACATGCTTAGGATATTTTAAATCCTTGATTACAAATTAGTGAGGTGAAAAAATCTACACTTTTACCTTCACCTGAATGAGTGATATGATACATTGATAGAAGGTTGTAGGAAAGACTTGGAACACATAAGACATTATTGAAATGACCATTATCTACTTGAATTGTTCCAGACCCTACAACACTAAGAGATCTATCATCACCAACAAATATGTGTTTGGCGTTACATTCATTAAGAGAAGAAAAAATGGCTTTATCCTTAGCCATATGATAAGATGCTCCAAAATCAATAGGTTACTAATCAAAAGAAGAAGTAGAAGTTGCATTGAAGGAGAAACCAGAAGAAAAATTGCATGTCCACGAGAAGAAGAAGAAAAAAAATGAATATTGATGTGTTGCTTATTCATTGTTGCTTATAAGGCTTCCATATGTTTAAAATAGTTAGACTCCACATGACCATCTTTCCCACAAAATTTGCAATGTTTGTTAGTCTTCTTACTTTTTTATTTTTCTCCTTTGTCGCCATTAGGATTAGAAGATGGATGAGAGGTTTTGGTACCCTTGTTTTGCTTGTTGTTGTGGTGAGGTTGTTTCTTCTTGTGATTCTTAGATTCATCTTTCTGTTGGGCCACTAAGGCTTTGTTGGATGTACCTGTGGTGATGATCAATCCAATTTGTACAAGATTATCTTTCTCTCGAATCAGAGAATCACAAAAAGACTCAAGAGAGTGTTCTTTATAATCACTCCCTAGAGCTTCTCTACTGGCATAAAAGGTAGATACAAAGACAAAATATGCACTACCAAGTTTAGCAAGAATAACATATATGCATTGGTCATCCTTTAGATCTGTTTTGTAGTCTATATATATAATTCTAATTGTTTTGAACTTATACAAATAATACTAAATATAAGGAAAATCATTGGGACTTAAACTCGTTAACTGATTCTTTATCTGGTGGGATCGAATAATATTGGGTTTACCAAACACGACTTGAATCCTTTCCCAAGATTCATCGGGGGCATCAATTCCTTGAAGGTGAAACATTAAATCAAGAGAGATGGACATTTCAATTAGTCCACATGATTCATCATTCTTATTATCCCATTTGTATTTATTTTCATCATCAGTGGGTTCTTGTTATTTTCCCAAGGTAATCCGATACAATCCTTTACTTCTTAGTACATCCTCCATATGTAATTTCCATGAGAAGTAGTTGGTACTAGTAAGAAAAATATCACTAGGAGAAGTGATATTAAAATATGCAGATAAAGTAGATTTAAAAGATAAAACTAATAGTCTATATGGAAATCTCTCGAAAAAATAGGTTATTTGAAAAAATGACACTGAAAACAGACTTCGGATGTGAAAGTTATGTCGCTTTAAAAAAAGGCATTAACAGTAACCAAAGAGCCATGTGACAAGTAGAAGTTAGTCCACATGGTGATGATCCTCGTTATATAACTGTCTGTAAGCTCAATTTTACAAATAAGTTACTCATGAAGTGACCCACTTTTATAAAATAAGTGGGAATCACTTTTACAGTGAAGTTACTTTCTAAATTAAAGTTGCATGCAAAAAGGAACAAAAAAAATATATTAAAGCTACTTTATAATGGTTCACTTGTATAGTTTAAGTGAAATGCACTTTACAATGAGTGCATGAAAATTTTCAAAAAGTAACATAAAAGAGACTTGAAGTCAATACCTCTTACTAAATAAAACAACTTTCAATCAAGTGAACTAGGGAAAAACACATTATAATCTTAAGGAGGATGGGGGATGTTGTTGGAGCTCCACCTCAAGTTGTGTGCTTAAGAAAAAACTTATTTTCGTTTATTTACACACAAAAAAAAATTGTTTATCGACAACGGCAAGGGGTTAGATCTCAGTGATCTTACCTAGAAAATTTGAATTTTCTCTTTGTTTCTTATTTTCCGAGATCGCATAGAACACACAGCAAAGAGCATATGCAGATAAGAAAACACTTCCCACTATATTTATGATTTGTCAAGATCGCACATAGAGCACATAAAATAGCATATGTAGACCAAAAAGAGTAGCAACCTAGAAACAAAAAACATAAAACTGAAATATTATCTCTGTAAAAAATATTAAAAAGGGCATATCCAGGCTTTATACCTTGGGATCTTACTGAAATGGTCGTATATTGGGAAAACATAAACCTTTTTCAGTGAAATAGAAATCATTTCTAACTTAAATGAGCACTCTAGACACAATGAAATAGTTCACTTGGCCCAAAAATGTACTATTTCAGTGAATTTCATTTTTAATGGGCCTGCATGATAATTGAACTTCATGAGCTCATATCCTGAGATCCGGGCAACAGATTTGTGCAAATTTTATATCGTTGGAAAGATAAGATGATGAATATCATATCAAAAGTATCTTACATAGATAAAACGTTGACTATCACCTCCATAAAATTAAAACACAATCATCCTCATTTAAATGGTAATTAATTAAAAAAAATTAAATAAAAGTTTATTAAAAACACTTTTATTAAAAAAGGAAAAAGACCCATTTGGAATATGTGTATATTAATAATGTGATTTCATTAATGAGGAATTAATGAAGAATTAATCAATTGGAATGTTTTATGAAGAAACTTGTATGGGAATTTCTAGAAGGAAAAAAACCTAACTACTCAAGTAGTTAGAAAATCTCATATTAAAAAGAGAAGAGAGTATTCATCAAAGGTTCCAAGAATCAGAATTATCAGAGGGGTAGGGCACAAGATCAGAGGAAGGGCAAGGTACAACCATGAACACATAGTCAACTTTTGATCAAATAAAAGAGATCTCCATCTTCTCCACTCTTTCTATTCTTCTACACCATTACTCATAGCTTTGTGCTTGAGTCTCTGAGTTGGGCACAAGGCTGAGTTCTTGAGTGTTCTTCTTGTATTCTTCAAAAATATTTTTCTTGTATGATCGTGTAGTATTCACAGCTATATACATGATTGTCAAAGATTTTGTAATGAAGAACATCTTTCATGAATAAAACTCCACAAAGAATTGCTTCGGGGTTGATTTTGATTGTATCTTGTAACTTTGAGTCTTAAGTATGAGGTATTTGGGATTGACCTATCGAATTCCCTTTTGAACTTGATATCAGTACTCTTGTAAAATTCTTTGAGATGATCAAATTATTCTCTCCTATTTTTCGTGAAGAAAACATGGATATATTTATATATGATTAAAAATATTGTGTATGTGATGATGATCATAAAGAAATTATGATGTTGAATGCCTCATTCAATATTTGAAAATGTTTAATAACTTCTTGTTGCATACAAAGATCAGATTAGGTTATCGAAGAACCATATCATTTCATAAATTCAAGCAATAAATACCTAGGGTTTGCTTCCTAGGCATTCTCATAATCCAAGATATCACAGATATATATTTTAGCCAAAGAGGATTACATCCTCTCTAAAAATGCAAGGGGATTCATATCCTTTTGAAGTTGTCGTTTCGGTCCTGACGGATTCATGCGTCAACATTTTTTGTGACTCCACTGGGGAGACATTTATTTCCAATATATTTGAGGCCCAACTTTAGATCAGATTGAAGAACCAAAATTTACATGGCTCAAAGTTTCGAAAAGAAGATTTAGGAAAATTGTTACTTGTTTTAAATGCAAGGGATTTATAAAGGATTATGGAAATATGTTCCACCTTTTTTATAATTTCAAAAAGACTCAAGAAGCACCGAAGATTCGGGAAAATGAACTCCCTGGAAACTCCATTGAAAAGAATCAAAATGAAGAATCTCATTCATGTCATGATTCTCCTTTAAATTCTTCATGAATCCCATCAATGACTTTACAAGACTCAGAAAAATGGAGAACTACCCAAAGAAGGAGGCGATTTCATAAAACCCCTTTAAATCTACTAGAAGCAGATTTTCAAATTCTTGATATTTCTATAGAATTTTTTCTACATTCTTTGGGGATGCTTCAGAAGATGCAGAGCAACACTTGTTTAATTTTAAAAGAGCATGTCATGATTTCAACCTCATTGAAGACAATGTTACATGTAGATTGTTATTACAAACTCTGTGAGGTAATTCTCTTGAATGGTATATCTCATTAATGCCTAACTCCATTACTAGTTGGGATGTCTTAGAAGATTCATTTGCAGAAAAGTTCATCCCAAAATTGCATTCATATGTTTTTGTTTATGTTTTAAATGTTGTTTCCCACCCACCCTCTCCCATATGGAATCAAGATAACCAAGTGACCAACTTTGAAGAAGACTCTAATCAAATATTGAATGAAATTTGTAAGTCAAGTCATGTTGCTGAAGATGAAGATGAAAATACCAAATTACAAGAAGAAAATTTTAAACTCCTATATACTCCATATGAAGACATTTCAAGTAGCAAATTTGAGAATGAATTCAAGGAGCCTCCACCAAACACACGAGAAGATTTCATCCTTGCAACAGATGATGAAAATTTGCAAGAGAACTTGCAGCAAGAAGAATTGGTGAAAGAATTGGATCTTGAGAAGAATGATGAGCAAGATTGTCTTTACAAGAAAGAAGAGTATTTTCAGGATATTATTGATGAATCAACAACCTTGGAAGTAGTCTGAGATAAGAAAAAAGATGAATGTATTCTTTTGTTGAAAACTCTTCATCTAATCAAAGGAAATATTATTCTTGAGCAACCAAGAATCAATTTCATTGAATTATAGTTCCAGAGCATTGTTGGCCAAACAATGCAATCAAATTTTCATCACACTTGGTTCAATTTTTCTCCAATACACATTGAGAGTGCCCCTGACTCATTGGTAAAAATCCCAATATGCTACATAGTGATGGAGTTCATTCCACATATCATATCAATGGTTGAATGGCTCCATTGGAAATCTACCTACACCATGAAATAAGAAGAATTACAAGAATTCATTTTGAAGATGATTCCATAGCCCAATGGAGAGGGCAATTGGTCTTGAGATTCTAGTTTTCTCAACAACCCACAAGGGGTCATTGTCCCACAGTTGGAGCCAATTGTTGACCAAAATTTGGTCAACTATATTTTCCCTCTCTTTGATTAATAAAATAAATGATATCGGAAGATGAAATTTTTTTAATTATTGTATGTTCATTGTGTAGCCCTTAGTCTCAACTTCGCCACGCATTTTTTGGATCAGAAATACAAGTTCTTATGCTCAAGATATCCAGGTTTAAAGTTTAAGCGAAAAATGACGTCTTTTTCATGTGGAGCAAGACTAATTGTTCATAAATTTATCCATATTTTCTCGGGCCCAAGACCCTTGATATTCTTAATTAATGTCGGGTTCAAAACCCATAAAAATATATCTCTCGTAAGAACCCTCCATAATTATTCATTTTTGTCACATCTATTTTTCCTCTCTTCCTATACTTAGTCTTATTTTAGAAATCCCTCTATCCTGCCCCTCCATTCCTCTCATTCTATATCCCACACTTATAAAAAAATAAAAACAAAATTACTCACACACCTCACCACTCACAAAATTTTCCTAAGTTCTTTCTGACTTTCGGACTCACCCCGCCCCTTCCCTTCCCTCTCACCCCCGCAAGTCTGATACTCTCCACTCTTTCTATTCTTCTACACCATTACTCATAGCTTTGTGCTTGAGTCTCTGAGTTGGACACAAGGTTGAGTTCTTGAGTGTTCTTCTTGTATTCTTCGAAAATATTTTTCTTGTATGATCATGGAGTATTTACATCCATATACATGATTTTCAAAGCTTTTGTAATGAAGAACGTCTTTCATGAATAAAACTCCACAAAGAAATGCTTCGAGGTTGATTTCGATTGTATCTTGTAACTTTAAGTCTTAAGTATGATGTATTTAGGATTGACCTATCAAATTATCATTTGATCTTGATAGCAATACGCTTTTAAAATTCTTTGAGCTAATCAAATTATTCTCTCATATTTTTCATGAAGAAGACATGGATATATTTATATATGATTAAGAATATTGTATATGTGGTGTTGATCATAAAGAAATTATTATGTTGAATCCCTCCTTCAATCTTTTCAAATGTTTAATGACTTTTTTTTGCATACAAAGATCATATTAGGTTATTGAAGAACCATATCATTTCATAAATTCAAGCAATAAATACCTAGGGTTTTCTTCCTAAGCATTCTCCTAATCCAAGATATCACATATATATCTTTTATCCAAAGAGGAGTACCACCTCTCTAAAAACATATGGGGATTCATATCCTCATGAGGTTGTCGTTTCGGTCCTGACGGATTCAAACATCAACATATTAAAAATTGTGAAATTAATGATCGTACCTCTTAAAGAATGGTGTATCTCCTACTAATGATTCTGCAAATTACAATTGCTTTCACCACTAGAAAACTAAATTGAGTAGTAATGACAATATATTGGATTGTATTACGGTTCTTGTTGGGGATTTCTCTCCATTCCATGCCCTATTTTGGTCAAACGTGTTATGAAAATGTTGTTAATGGGTAAGGGACTTGATTTATGCAATGCATTTTAATTTTATTGAATCAAAGTTAGGTTATAAATGAACAATAAAATGTAATTGAAATAGAAACTTCAACTGTGTTTTTTCAAAATTGTTATATGCATATAACTGCAACATTTTTTTAATTAAACAAATAGTTGTTTCCATTAAAGATAAAACTTTGGTATTGTAATTATTTAACTAGAGAAGTGGTTGGATGTTTCTCAATTAAAAATTCAATAATTCATTTTCTCCTTTATACTTCACTTTTGTTGTGATTTTATTTTTATTTTCCACAACAACTATGAGTGGGCCTAATGGTTAAGAAAATGTGTTTCCTCCTAAGAGGTCACAAGTTCAAATCTAGAGGGGGTAGGGTATGTATATCTCCATATACTTTACCAGTCAAATCGATGAGCAGAGGGGGTCTCATACACCAATTTGGTGTCTGGCTTGGTTGTGACCTTAAAAATAGATTATTGTTGTTTCACAAACAACTACTTAAAAAATTTCCCAAAGAAAAAAACGTAAATTTTATTCATAAGAAGATAAAACTTACATTATGAAGAATGCATGATAAGCCATGCATTTAGTTAAAAAAGGAGACCCCCAATAGCGTCACCCAGCCTCATAGGCACATAGGAAAAACTTGTTTGTGCACAACTATTTTGGGATAAATACAATAAAGTCCAGCATTTGATTTCTTATATACTAAAAACTGTTAAAATGCCTAAGGGCACAATTTTCCAATTAAAACAAAAAGTATGTCAAATCTGTGAAATATATTGCTTGGTATAGTTACATATAAATAAAAAACATCCATGTATAAACAAAAAGAGTTTTCTCCCAGGGTGGTCTGTCCAGTATCCCGATCTATAGTGAAAACTAGAAGTATTCATAAACCTGTGTTTGTTGAAAACCACAAAAACTTTGGAGGGGAAACTGAAAAATCACCAGGCGGAGAGGAGAAGTGAGAACAAAAACTGAGTCTTGTTATAGTTTTGGAACAGTGTCAACCCATCCCCTTGCATTTATGAAGGGCCTATGATAATAGGTATAATATGTCTCTTCTATGTTCTCGAGGATATGACACTTCCCATGAACCAAGAGAAGACCCTCCTTAGAGAGTTTGTCTTCTTCTCTGTTCCTTTCCATGTAAACATGTCGAATACAAATGGTTATAGAAGTATCCAAAATTATGAAAATATCTACAAGGATTGGCAATAGTCTTATGTTTTGGCACTTTTATTTTTTCGTTATCCAATTGATGACCACCAAAGAGTCTCCAAAGACTTGTAGATTAGTAATCCCTTTTTTCCCGACAAAGGTGAGTAATAGTTTTAAGGCCATGAGCTCAGCAAATTTGTCTATTCCCGGTCCCAATCCCCATTTGAACTTATACCAGTGGGATTCTGATAAGTAAAAAACAACTCCGCCTCCACAAGATAGGCCCTTGTTTTGGGAAGCACCATCAAAGATTGCCCAGGGCCTCAATATGTTTATTTGTTCTTTTGTTATTTGTCTTATAAGGGGGGGTTTTGTTTCTTGTGGGAAATGTGAGAGGATGCCAATATTTTTGGTTTTTGTGTGTTATGGGATAGATGATTTATCCTGAAAAATAGAGGAGTTCTGGGCTAACCAGATTCCCAAATTTATGAGCATAGGTAATGATTTTATGTTGTGATTCCCACGTTCCTGAAACCATGACTTCCAAGCATATTATATGTTTGGGACCTGCCACTTTCATTTATTCCTGAGGGATGTTGTGCATTCAACCCAAGTTTGATGAGTGAAGGGACAATCTAGGAACTTGTGGAGATTGGTTTCCTCCCCACTTTTGCAAAGAGGACACCATCCAAGGCCCCCCAGACCTCTCATATTCATTCGATCCCAAGTTGGAACCTTGGATTTAATCAAACAACATTCGAACAATCGTGCCTTAAGAGTGAACTTAACTTTCCATATTCATTTCCACCACCATGCAGTTTCTAGATGTTGGAGCTGGCCTAATTGAATTTGAGGGTATCCTACTTTGGGGGTGTAAATTCCAAATGGACTATGTTTCCATACTAACTCATCATCTTTATTTGTAAGGCTGATATGACCTAGTTTTAGTGCTTTGGTGTAGGCATTCCAAGCCTCCTCAAATTCTACGTCCAGACCCAGTTGTGTCTCATCCTTCCATTCTTTCCCCCAGAATATGGTTCTAAGCCTATCATCCACCTGGTCCAGATGAATGATACCCCTATCAAAGAGTGTATCTATTAGGGGTTGTGGGAGGAGGTGATTCATGTTGCTTCCATGCCAGGGATCCTGGTCAATCCTAATTTTTGTGTCGCTTCCCACTCTCTAGGCTAGGCCTTGGCTGATGACATGGAAATATTTTAATAACACTTTCCAAATAATTGTGCAATTTGAATTCTCCTTGTTTGACCTTCTAATCCAGTCCATTATTGAATACAGGAAGATATATTTTTGGTGTACCACCTTTGTCTAGAGACTCTCAATGGTAATCAATGTCTAGCTTGTTTTGGTAGCTAGGGATTTTGAAAAATTGTGGATCTTTTTTAGGCCCTAGCCCCCTAGGAGTTTGGGGTTTGCCAAATTTTCCCACTTTATCCATGGTGTTAGAACCCTATATAATAGGGGAATCAGTGTTCTGACTAATATCTATCTTCTTCAGGCATTATGCTTTTTCTCACGATGCACAACAAAGGTGTAAAAGTGACAAAAATTTCTCAAATCACCTCAAATGTTATCACACCAGATTTTTTGTTTTCGGTGATTAAGGAGTAGAGTTTCATGTTATGATAGCTATCGAAAGTGAGAGATTTTGTTCGCTTAGAGCCCATTTTTTGTGTACCTCTAACCACCGAAAGCCTGTAGCTAGTTTTTTTTTTTAATTATTAGCCCCTCCATATGCATGAAGAGTGTTATGTCTGGTATATCAAATTATAAACTGTTTGAAAAATATTCTCCAAAAGGTATATTGGCCGAGGGCCAATATCCAACACCAAGACTTAGCACCTTTCGCAATCCTACAACAAACATACAAGCTGGGGCCAAGCACAAGACTCCAGCTCCATGCAACCTGTCACACTACAACACAACACATGTCGGGGGTAAGCACGCCACATCGTGCAACACACAAACACCAAACTTCCAAGTGGCTATCCGTTGACTCATATCATCGTGTATACACCAAAACTGGAGCAAAGTTCAAACCCCATGCATAGATGCCTGAATGATTTCACACCTGTCAAGACTCCACCTGTCATTTCGCATCAACACTTTGCATACACAGCAGTTTATGACTGAGTTAGTTTCGCCTAACTGTTAAAAACTTCACGTAGGTCATCCGATTTCAAGTTTAAAGGAGTTGCAATTAATCATTTCCCTCTTAATCCGAATATTTGAAAATACCTCTGATTTTGGGATTATATCCAAAAAGATGTTATACAGAAGCTTGAGTCTTTGCAAGTTGTATGCCAATTAACTCGTCTCAGATTCGTTTTTTGTTTCCTCCTAATTTTGTGTTGACTGTCTCTGATATCCTGGGAAATATCAAGAATGTACAACACTTGTTGCAGTGCCTTTCTTTTGACATTCGGAATCCTAACAAGGTTTATTCTCCCATTGGAGGATTCTGCAATAGTTCAGTTAACTTCCATGCAAAAGATGAAACTAGATGGCAATTTTCTTCGAAACAGAGCAGTTTTCTCCATATGAATTCTACAAGGGCTCATTTGGCTCAATGGGCAAACTTTTTCAAACCTTGAGATGTTTAACAATAATGTAGATGGGGAGCATGTTTTATCATTCTTTCCTATAGAAATAGTGCTAGTAGTAGTGGCATTTGCACAGCTGTTGAGATTTCCTCACCGAGGTTTCTGCTTTCAATTCTGGTACAGATTTTAAGCCAAGAGATCAACAATCAATCCCAGATTTTCAAGTGTCAAATTATTATTCAAAAATATTATTATTAATTGCTCAAGGGAATGTAGCAGTAATTCAATAAATGAATATCATATCTAGATCCTCATATCAACCAATTGTCCAACCTTTCTAGGCGCAGATCATCATCAGGTGGCGAATCTGTTCAAAATTTTGGAGCAGCATTAGAGCACAAGTGGCACTTTCCAGCAAGGCATCCGAATTACAGTTGAGCATTTACAGGAGCAAAGCCAACAAGAAAAAGATCATCTCCAGAATCTGAGGCACCGGTTAGAGGGAGGTGGCAGAGTGTCTCTTTTTTCCTAGGCAGAGAACCAGTAGTCAAAGGGACAAGTGGCCATTATTTCCAAGATTCGAGGGATAGGCATCAACAACCTTCCAGCAAATTTGAGACGACCAGCCAACAGTTTCCAAATTTAGTTTTTCCTTTAATTTATTGTTTTGTTTGTTTTAGGAGACAGTTTACAGGTGTCTAGATAATTGTAACTGTTTTATGTTTTTAGAAAGTAGAGTTAAAGCTGGGATCTTTTGAAGGTTGAGGGAATTTTTGTTTATATACACATGTAAAAGACAAAAAGAGGGTTCGAGCTGGGAGGAAGGGTTCGACCTGTGAGGTGTTTTTCTTTTGGCTGGACCGTGGGCTTTGCCATTCCAAAAAAGTATTTTCTGTAATCTTTAGATGATTGATCAGTAATAGACAAATTGTTGACAGGATTCTTGTGCGGAGGTGTTGGTGGTGTTTTTTTTCTCTGTTAAGTATTTTCCTGTCATTTTTTCACTCATTTTCAATTCTTATTGTCAGAAGATAGTAACAGAGCAGAATTTATTGGCAAAGTACTCTGCATCTAATCTTTTGATAATATTTATGTTTATCTTCTAGAAAGATCAGTTTAGGAATTCTTAGTTGCTCCTTTGCTTGGCTTTTTCCTTCCCTAGTTCTTCCTCAAATCGACACCATTCAAACTTAATTCGATCCAACATTTCGACTACCTTTCCCTATGTAAGAGATTTGTCTATATCTAAGAGTGAATCACATATTTAAGTGTAGACACCATTTGCCCAATGGCCCTCCTTGTTGTCCCAAACCAACCATTTAAAAACCAAAAACCCCAATCCCTTATAACTAGCCTAATATTCTATGCCAAACCAAGCTAAATCATACAGAGAGAGCCCTCTCTGAGTCTTGGAGGGATAGATATGAGACTCCAAGTGGTTTGAGGTTACCTATGTGACTGCCCCCGCAACCTTGGGAAAATTACAGAGCGTTAACACATGGTATCACAAAAAATTCCTTTTGACCCACCCACAAGAATCTGAAACATTTATCCTGATCTTTTCCAACATTCCTTTGGGGACCCAAGAAGGGGAGATCCAATAGACTGATATAGATTTCGATACTATCTTGACTAAGATCAAGCATCTAGCTCTGGAAATCCATATGAAGCACCAACAATTCAATCCATTTTCTAGTTTGGTTATCAGCCAATCCCAATCCACTTTCTTGTAGTTGTTGGGTTTTAAGTGGAACCCAAGATATTTCAATCCTTCATCAAAACGTTTCACTTCAAATGAAAAAAAAATCCATGTACACACCTAACTCTTGTTCCTCCATAGGATGAAAGGAAAGGGTGGGATTTTTTCCATTGATCTGCATGCGTGTGTCTCGGCTAAAGAGATCAAGTATACCACTTATCTTCTTCGCATATCTCCTTAGACCACTACAAAAAATTAGTACATCATCAACAAACAGGAGATGGGAAAGTCTTAAAGTGTGGTTGAAAAAGACCCCCTGGAACTCCCCTCTACGTTTAGCTTACAATAAGGCTTGACTGAGTCCTTCTGCCACTAATAGAAACAATAAAGGGGACAGTGGAAAACCTTGCCTAAGGCCTCTTTCAGTTGGGAAGAAAGATGGCATTGAACCATTTATGAGGAAAAAAAAGTATTTTGATATGATACAACTCATTATCCAGTTTGTGAATGGGAGAGAGAAACTTGTATGAGTTAATAGAATCCTCAAAAAGAGCCAGCTAACCCTATCATAGGCTTTGGAGAGGTCAATTTTTAGAAGAACCCCTTTGATTTTTTGGGTTTTTATGCTATGTAGGGCCTCCTAGGAAACTCTTATTTCCTCATTAATCTACTTTCCTGCCACGAACCCGAACTGTTCTTGAGAAATTGTTTTGGAAAGGACCGCTTTAAGCTTGTGACTGACAGTCTTAGATATCATCTTGCAGACATATTTGTAGAGAGAGATCGGTATGAAATCTTCCATAGTTTGTGGATCGTCCTTCTTTGGGATGAGGGCAATGAAAGTGGCATTGAAAGGAAGATGTATGAATCCATTTGTCCTTGATTATTCTACCACTTTGAGCATGTCCTTTCCCACTAAATAAAAAAGGCCCATAAGGAAATCCATGGACCACCCATCTGGTCCTGTACTTTTGTCTTTTTGAAAACTATGCCCCACCTCTTAGATTTCACCTTCAGAAACTTCTTCCATTAAGGCCCTGTTGTCTTCCTCCCCGGAAAAGCTTGGAAACAAAGGGCTAATTGAATGATGGAATTTATTGTTATCCTTATTTCAGCTGAAAAGATCACTTTGAAATGCTAGGTCCCCAATTGAGCCAGGTCCCTAAATGAAGTGAAATGTCTCCTAGTTGAGTCTTTTAAACCCCATATTGTGTTTTCCATCTTTCGACCTTTTGCATAGGCTTGAAATTTTTTTTTATTATCATCCCCACTGTGTAACCAGAGAGATCTACTTTTTTGTCTCCATTCATGTTCTCTGGTTTGTAGAAGTTTCCTTCTTTTCTTTTCTAGAGATAATAAGGCATGTTTTTCTTCTAGGGATGAAAAACCTCATTTTTCAATGTCATAGAAGGATTGTAGCTCTTCCTCTATACTGATAAGTTCCTGCTCAGCCATGTAGTTTTTCTTTCTTTCCCATTCAACTATAGCCTATTTGAGTGTTTTGAGGTTTCTTACAAATTGTATTGTTTCCCTCTCATCTTGGTTTAAAGGGATCCATGTCTATTTTACCAGATTGATAACTCCTCCTCCTTCATCCAAGCCGAGTTGAATTTGAAAGGGATTGTAGGTTTTCTTGCATTAACCGCAACCTCCATGAAAATAGGGTCATGGTCATATTCACCCCCTGAACCCACCCATTGTATGAGGAGTAAACGTTCCTCCACCAAATGGGCAGAGATAAGGAATCGGTCCAATATTTTCACAATATGATCATCCCTCGTCCTCTTATTCCTCCAAGTTGGTGTCAGTTTCATAGGGGAAATATCTATCAGGAAAGACTCTTCCAATTTGTGTCTGAAGTAGTAAAAATTTGTGTCTTCCTGAGCCGTTTGGCCCCATGATTCTGCAACACCCAAGGAGAAATTAAAATCCCCCCACCACCCTCCCCACCCCCCAAAAAATAAGGTTCCTTTCATGTATGAAGGATTTTCTTAAGAGATTATCCCAAAACAGAGTGCGGTCTTGGGATGGCCCATAAAAATTTAGTATTGTAAAAATCATTCCAATTTCGTCCATATTGTTTTCATTCCTACACCAAAGGAAAAGCCCCAGCATTTTTCCAATTTAATGGATCTGGTCCTCCACCCAATAACCAGACCCCTTGATCTCCCAAAAGCATCCGATCCAAAAAATCTTCAGCCCTTAATTATTTTTTCCATCATGGGGACCATGACATTTGAATCTACTAGAGTCTCCTGAAGTAAAATTATGTCTGGTTGGGTTGACTCCACCAATATGTACAGGGATATTTTCTTGGAAGGGCTCGCCAAACCCCTACAATTAAAGGAGATCAGTTTCATTTTGAACCCCCCCCTGGGGTTGGCGTCACTCTAAGGGCCCATGTGATGGAGAGTTGTCATTCGAC
>JZKD02S1674809.1:1123562-1143061 GCA_000966675.3 Picea glauca
GTTGGATGGTTATATCTTATAATTCATTAGAAATTTTGTTTTTCTTCCCCTCTTTTGTTATGATATGAGATTCTTTCAAGATTAAAGCCTCATATTCTCCAACAGTGTTTCTTTGTGTTTATTTCAATATTCTCAAATTACTTCGAGTACAGGAAATGGCCTTTACTGTTATCACTGTTATCATGTTATTATTTTGAGTTTCAAAATTCCTTTTCTATTTTATCCCACAAAATTGAAGCAACAAAATTTCTAAAACTTTTTATAATTTAATAAAATTTTAATCCTCATGACTGTCCCAAGTAATAGACAACCCAACATAGAACCCAGCCTACAGGATCAAACTAGCATTGCTTTGAACTTATTTAATACTATCCTACAAACAAAAACTACTCGAGTAGAATTAGAACGTTCATGGGTAGTTATTGAGAGAGAAATCAGCATCCAAGAACAATGGGAAGCTAGACAGAGACAGTTGAGAAACGAACTCTGATTTACCCTTCGTAATTGATTCTTACTCCTTAATTCTCTTTATTTTTTCGGATGCCTTGATGGTATACTTTAAATCCTTAAAGTATAAACTCATGAACAACATCTTTTTGGCATCGTTGTCGGGGAACGAAGAAACGAAACTTTTCCCTGGGAAGAACGGCATTGGCACTTTCTTTCTTTGATAGTGAAAAAAGATAGAAAACCTTTTAAGTCTACCTTTATTTTTCACTTGGCGACTCCACGATAAGTAAACTGGCTATTAGCCGAAAGAACACCAGAAAGAACCCAGACGACAAGCAGACCTCGCCAATCTCCGATCCGGAAAATATTTTAAAATCACGAAGATCCCTTAAACGAATCATTTCACCCATACATACTATTTGTCAGCCTAATTTTACACAGTTGAACGTTACAGAAACACTTGAGAGATCTGTCTCGTTTCCCCTCTCATACGATACGTTCTCTTTTCCTGAAGTATTTTCCCCAGATTTACGTGAATCTTCTCCTCACACATTATGAGCTTCAGCCTTAAATCTATCAATGGCCGCACATGGAGGTGTTGGAGCTGGAGGTGGTGCCCCAGGAGGACCAGCAGGTGGCCAAGCACTTCTTCCTGGAATATTTGCTAAAGTAGCTGCTAGATATGCCCCCCTTGTCCTCCCAGTTCCCCTACACGATATTCCCAAAAATTATATGAAAATCCTTCCCAAATTTACAAGCGAAGGAGATTTGACCACTCAAGAGAACATAAAAAAAATTGACCAATTTGTCGACATCCTCGGAATAGAACACGAAGATGTCTATTCTAGACTCCTCGTTCAGACTTTCGAAGGACAGGTAAGAACCTGGTTTCGAGCTTTAGCAGCCAGATCTCTAAGATCTTACAAAGAGATTGAAAATTATTTTATTAGACAATGGGGGGACAGGAGAGACCACCTCTATTACCTAACTAAATTCGGAGCCCTTAGAAAGAAAAATTCAGAATCAGTTCTAGAATTCACGCAAAGATTTAACAAGTTATATAATAAAATCCTGGTCGAGGTCAAACCTTCTCAACCTGAAGAAAAGGTGACTTTCGCTGGAGACTTTGATCTTGATTTCGCTCTATTATTGAGAGAAAGGAGATCAGTAGATCTCATGAAAATGAAATATGATTCTCTAGAAATCGAATCGAACATGATGGCATCAGGGAAACTAAAAGCAAAAATAGAAACCGGGAATAAAGAAAATAGGAAATTCAAAGAACAAGGTGGATCTTCAGGATCGGGGAAATCCTCGGGAGATAAAATAGACGAGATGGCTAGGGTAATTAGAGAACTTTCAAATAAGATCTAAAAAATGGAACTAGAGAAATCAAAAAGGGATAATTTTCCTAGGAAGGATTTTAGAAGGAATCATGATCCTCAGGCCCCACAAGAAACAATTAAAAATGAGGATCAAAAAATCCCTACCCCCTTCAAAAGTGAAAACTTCATTGGAGAGGAAGATCTAGAAGATTTTGAAGAGTTTGATGAGGATATTAATAATCTTGGCGACGATAATAAATCACCCTATTTATCAAGACAAGATTACGAAAGATCCTTAAATAAAGAAATTAGATCGGAAGACAATGTTAGCAACGATACTTCTGAAGATCTGGCTTACCAGGGTATTGTTGATGATATTATAGCCGAACTACATGAGAAATATAATTTAAGACCTAGGAATAAGAATCTTCCAATCGCTCCAACAAAAAAGATCTTGCATAGGGGTGAAACTGATGAAGCGACTCCAAAGGTTGCTGACAAACAGACTGCAAAAACCCAAACCGCTGACACGCAACCTGTCAAGTCAAAGTTAGTAGGAACACCCGCCGTAAAAACACAGGTCCCTGTGAGTGAAACCAAATCCGCACCACAAGGAAAAGATGAAAAGAAAGGAATTGAAGCCTCCAACATAGAGAGCAACAAGGCCCTGGGAAATTTTAGTCTGGAAAATGAAATAAATAAAATCAAAATCCCTATCCAACTTGTTGAACTGGCTAAAAATCCCATATACAGAAAACAAATTGCCAATATAATTAGCTTTTCAGAAGACGAAAGCCAAGCCTATGTCATCAACTTAGAAGATGACAAGCCGAACATAGTTTTTGGTCCGCATTTCGAAGGTGCGAGAGACACTGTGGCCCCCTTCTATATCACGTTGACCTTGTTCGACCACCTACTTCATAACTGCATGCTAGATTCTGGAGCATCCCACAATGTGATGCCAAAAGCCATTATGGAGAAACTAGGTCTCGAAATCACCAGGCCATATGGAGACTTATATTCATTCGATTCAAGAAAAGTCAAATGCATAGGTATGATTAAAGACCTGGTGGTCAATCTGGCACAAATACCCGCAAAAAGCATTCTTATGGACGTAGTGGTCACCGACATCCCTCCGAAGTATGGTATGTTGTTATCTAGATCATGGGTGCCAAGCTTGGAGGATCTCTCCAGCTTGACATGACATACGCTACAATTCCAATTTTTGGAGGACAATACACGCGTCTTTACCGAGAGACTAGGTTGGCATTCACGGTAGGTGATCCACATAACCCAAATAAGCACCCTGTATATATTGCCGATCAAGATTTAGGAAATTGTATCGTATCTATTGATGACGATTTTGAGGTAGGTATAAACGAAAGTTGTACAGAAGAAAACACAGAAAAAGAAAAAATTTTAAAAATGTATATAGTACTGGTATATGGAAAATGTTTTTTGATGGTGCTTCATCCTACTTAGGAGCTAGAGAAGGGGCACTTCTTGTGGCTCCTGATGATCAATTTGTAATCCCTTTTTCCTATAGGCTACAGTGGAAAGTGGACTGCACAAATAACGTATGCGAGTATGAAGCCTTAGTTTTAGGATTAGAAGCCGCTAGGAGAATGAAAATAAAAAACCTCGAAGTCTTTGGTGACACTGAGTTAATCATAAAACAGGTAAGTTGACAGTACCAGGCCAAACATCCTAGGTTGAGGTCCTACAGGAATTGTGTCTGGGATCTGATCGAGAATTTCTTCTCCTCTGTGAATGTTTATTTCGTTCCAAAAACCAAAAACCAACAGGCTGATGTGTTAGCCAAAGCAGCCTCAACTTTCACACCTCCCACCGCGTTTAAATTAAAGTATCACATACAAATGATGCATCGACCTTCAATATCGAATAACATACAACATTGGCAAGTCTTTGAGGATGATGAACAGCTTCACAAATTTTTAGAATCAATAGATGAGTTTGCCGAAATGCATACTGATCAAGAAAATCAAAATGATCCTATTTGGATCATGCAAGAAGAGGAAGATCCTCAAGAGTTCCATGATAAAATCGTGAATCAGCGAATGCTCGTTCTTAAAAATAACTAGATCCCCAAGGGCCTGATTCCCTTGGAAATATTATTCAATCAAGATGATATTCCTTCAAAATGCACTCTACAGCCTCAACCTAAAGAGGTTGAGGACTATGACATAGGTACTAAAGGAAACCCTCGGATGGTGAAACTATCCAAATATCTATCTACAGAAACCAAAAATAAATACGTGGAGTTGCTTAGAAAGTACAAAGACGTTTTTGCTTGGTCATATGAAGAGCTGAGAACCTATGACACCTCTGTGATCGAACATAAGATACCCCTGAAGCCTAGTGCCAAACCCTTTAGACAAAAACTCAGACAAATCAATCCTATTTTATTGCCCGTGATCGAACGGGAAGTCAAAAAACTCCTGGATGCAAAAATTATTGTACCATTGAGATACTCTGATTGGGTAGCAAACCTGGTCCCTGTTAGAAAGAAAAATGGAGAAATTAGATTGTGTGTCAATTTCAGAAATCTAAATAAGTCATATCTCAAAGATAATTACCCCCTACCCAAAATGGATCGTGTTTTAGAAAAAGTAGTTGGGGCAAATAGGAATTCAATGCTCAATGGTTTTTCCGGGTACAATCAAATCATCGTCTGTGAAGACGATAAATAAAAGAAAGCCTTTACCACCCCTTGGGGTACATTCATGTATGACAAGATGCCTTTTGGTTTAATGAATGCAGGTGCTACCTTCCAGCGGCCTATGGATATCGCTTTCATTGGTTAACGAGATAAATTTGTGGTTATCTATCTTGATTATCTAACCGTTTTTTCTAAATCTGATGAAGATCATCTGATTCATCTCAAGCAGACGTTTGAGAAATGTCGCAAGTTTGGTTTGTCTTTAAACCCCAAAAAGTCTCACTTTGCTATGCAACAAGGTAAACTCTTGGGCCATATTGTGTCTTGAGATGGAATTAGAATTGACCCTAAAAGAGTGGAAGCTATAGACACAATAAATATTCCTAGGAATGTAAAAGAATTTAGTCATTCTTAGGAAAAATAAATTTTTTGAGGAGATTTATTCTGAACTTTGTCGAAATCGTGAAATTAATTACAGATATGCTAAAGAAAAACAGCGAAGTGAAATGGACAGCAGAAGCTAAAGCATCATTTGCACGCATCAAAAGGGTTATAAGTGAGGCACCCATACTAGCAAGCCCTGATTATCTAAAGGATTTTCTTATTTTCTCATTCGCTTTTGAACACACACTCGTCGCGGTTCTCCTCCAAAAAAATGAAGAAGGTTTCGAGCAACTGATAGCCTTTTTTAGAAAAAGTCTTAGAGACACCGAACTTAGATATAAAATAATGGAAAAACAAGCATATGTTATGGTAAAGGCGTTAAAGGCTTTCAGAACCTATGTGTTGCATTATAAGGTGATTGCGTATGTACCCACTAGCTCTGTAAAAGATATTTTGGTTCAGTCCGACAGCGATGGCAAAAGAGAACGGTGGCTTGCCAAAATCCAAGAATTCAACTTGGAGATAAAACCAACGAGACTAGTAAAGGGGCAAGGTTTAGCTAAACTCTTAGCTAAATCAAATTTCAGAGCTCTCGGAATAAATGGCTTACAGGGGGGTGAAGAGTTTGTGAACATGAACAAGCTCGATGAACAAATAACTGAAGTCAGAATCGAAGAGAAGTTCATTTCATCAGATTGGTACAAATACATAGTGTCCTACCTGTTGACTTTGAAGTGTCTGAGTAACTTACCCCCATCCAAAGCCAGAACGCTAAAGTTGCATGCGGTCAAATACCGTATATCCGAAAGATAATTGTATTGGAAGGACCCACTTGGCTTCCTGTTAGTATGTTTGGTTGAATCAGAAACAGAAAAGGTCATAAGCCAATTTCACAAAGGAGTGTGTGGAGGACACCATGCTTGGAGGGAAATGGATTATAAGATCCTGAGGGCAGGGTATTATTGGCCCAAACTTTTCTCAGACGTCAACGCCAAGGTCCGAGCTTGCAACCCTTGCCAATTGTTCTCAAGCAAACATAAACTCCTAGCAATCCCATTGGTTCTGGTCAAAACAGAAGCTCCTTTTCAACAATGGGGATTAGATTTCATAGGCAAAATTAACCCTCATTCTAGTGCTCAACATAGGTGGATCCTGACTGCTATAGATTACTTCACCAAATGGGTGGAAGCTATTCCAACTAGAAGGGCTATTGATTCGGTTGTAATATATTTCTTAGAAGAAAATATTTTGTCTAGATTTGGATGCCCCTGAAAGATAGTCACAGATAAAGCACAGCTTTTAAATCTATGGTTATGGTCAGTTTCTGCCAAAAATATAATATTGTGCTTGGTCATTCCACGGCATACTACCCTCAGGCAAATGGTCTAGCCGAGTCTTCAAATAAGATCCTAATCAATATAATTAAGAAAGTGTTGAGAGAAAACAAGAAATCTTGGCATGTACATTTAAAATATGCTATGTGGGAAAATCAGATAGGCACGAAAAAGTCTATCGGAACTTCTCCTTTCCAAATGGTGTATGGGAGTGATGTAGTGTTACCTATAAATCTAGCACTTCCCGTAATGAAACTTTGGAAAGATGAGAAGGAAGAACCAAATCATGTCACAAGAAGGATAAATCAGCTAATTGAAGTCCAACAGCACAGGGCTGAAGTGAACGAAAGGCTGCAGAAATACCAGGATGACATGAAAGCGTTATTCGATCGTAAGGCCAAAGATAGGGATTTTCTCCCCAGAGATTTGGTTTTAAAATGGGATGCTAGGAAGGAAGACTCGGAGAAACATGGTAAATTCAATCACATATGGTATGGACCATTCAAGGTTGCATCTCCTGAAGGAAAAAATTTGTTTCTGTTAGAAAATTTGGACGATAAAATCCTGAACGCCCCTGTCAACGGGCATTATTTAAAACACTATATGGAATAGTTGATTTCCAGAATTCCCACTGTATATTACAGTTTTTTTATTCTTTTTATTTCATAATTTTCATTAGTAAGTCTACTTTCATTCTGTCAATATATATATAAAATAAAATAAAAAAATAAAATAGGTTAATGTTTTTCTAGAAGTAGGGATATAAAATTCTCAATGTATTCAATTCTTTAAAAGCCCTGATACTCTTTGTATTGTTCCCTTACAGGATTCTGGCTGACAGCCCGACAAGTGAAAGTAGTAAACAGACAGCCTTATAGTGGAAGATAAATTCACCGAAAATAGGTGATAGATAAGATTTTCCGTTATTTCAAAAGAGAACGAAAATGGTAAGGCAAAGGTGTGAATTCCAGAAAAGTCTATTTTTTCAAACAAAGGTTTTTTATAAAAAAAAAGTGCGGTGATTGTCTCGTAAGTGTGATAGGTCACTAAAAGAATGATTTCAAAATCTAGGCCCTGAGAGTTTCACCTAGAATAAGATAAGAGGTAATTAAAATAAACAAAAAGAGAAAAGCATCACTGAGAAAGAGTTCCAGGAGTTGGGTTTAATTCATGACCCCTATTTTTCGATTCCCAAGTCTTTTCTCTGTCACCCCTTTCTACCCTCGGTTTTGCCTTCATAAAAGATGAAATATCTTTCCAGGTTTCCCACAGAGGGAGAAGAGATTACGTCTTAGCTCTGAAAGCTGAAAAATAGTTCTTAAAAGGTAGACTAGTCCTCACAACTCCTCACTCTACGACTAAACAGGTTATGCTTAGGCTAATCCTGACTTTCCTAGGTTTCTTAACAGTTTTCTAAGGGTTTAGGCTTGCTCAAAGGAAGACTCCTGGAATTAATCTTCCCCTTTTTTCCCTGCTAACTAAGGTGCTTTGAAAGTTAAAAAGGGTTGGTCCAGGGTAATCAAAGCAAGTTGACAAACCTATACTACAAATTTTACATAGATACCATCCCTGGTATACTTACTACTACTGATTGCCCCCACTTCGTGTTCAAAAAGTAAAATATAAGACAGATGGTGAAAGGAAATTCATATTTGATTGCCCCCATCTAGTCCAAGAAGATGATGAAAGGAAATTCATTTAAATGGTTGCCCGCGTCTCAGCATTTAAATGCATAATTATGATTCGAAGTGGTCAAAGGAAATTTAGTAAAAAGGGACAAATAACTTCACCGAGGTACTGATCAGGCTCGCTGGCAGTGAAGAAATATCTGAGGTATCTGTAAGGCTGTCATACATAATTTTCACTCTACCCTAGTTACCAACCTTTTCGAAACCAGATTTGTATCCCAAGTCTAGACAGGGCTCCCCAATTAATAAACATGAAATTTACTTTCATTGATGCAAGCCAAAAGCCGCAGGATCTATTGGATTCCCTAGGATTGTTTTGATCATCTTAAAGCAAACTTGATTTCAATAGTGAGAAGGAGAAGATCAAGAATGGGGCTGCAGCTAAGTTTACAACATTGAGAGTTTTGAAAAGCTTTTCAGAAGTAAACACGAAATCTCTTTTTCCCGATGTATCCCCTTCCTAAGCAAGTTCTACAAAAAGAAGCCATTGACTCCATTTACCCAATAAAGGCACTAAGTCTACCTGTTCTCCTTGTCCCACAAGGAGACGAGGTCCCCAATTGGAGCCTATGTTGAAACATATTTTAATTTTTTTATCTAAAACCTTCCTTTTTCGAGTTTCAGCTTTTCATGAAGCATAACCCCCACTATCATTTCCAAAAGGCCGATATCGAAATCCCGACAAACTTTATTCTTTAAATAATTAAAGGCAAAAGACCAAAAGTATTATAAAAGTCCTGATGCGCTTGTTGTAAAGTTATTTTTTAAATCACGAAAAGCTTAAACCCTAAAGGAGTTAAGACTAACCTTTAAAAGTTTTTTCAGGGTTCGGGGTTTACTGAGAACATATGTTTTAATGCATTTCCAATCGCGGAATCTCGATCCCCGATTTCCCGAAATATGGAAGTTACTAATTATTAAAGATTACATTAATCATATCGCAATTTCGAGATACGGGGTTCAAAGATAACATACCTCTTGTCAACACGATCCCCGAAATCCCGAAACGCAAAATCTCGACCCATAATTGAATTAATCTTGTTTTGGAAGTTAGTCCTTAATCCTGATTAATTAATTCACTAATACGAAAATTTAAGGCTTAAGTTAATCATTTCGCAATTTTGGAAATCGGGATTCAGCGATGACATACCTCTTGTCAACACGATCCCCGAAACCCTGAAATAATCAAAGTGGGTTTAATACTGATTAATTGATTAACTAAAACGAAATTAAGTCCTAATTTAAACATGTCCCGATTTCGCAATTTTGGAAATCGGGATTCAACGATAACATACCTCTTGTCAACATGATCCCCAAAATCCTGAAACACGAAGTCTCGACTCTTCATCTCTGTTTAGTCTAAATTAATTTTGTTTTGGAAGCATGATTAATGACAATCAAAATTTTTAGGTTAGTTCATGTTCTAGTTTCCGATCGAATGAAATTTTCCGAATTTTGAATTCAAAAGCGCCAAAACACGACCACTTTAATAAAGGATAACTGATGATATGTGACACTAATGCGTATCTTAGTCAATATCCACTGTATTCAATGTATTGAATTCTTGCCAGTTGCGTCAGTACCTGCATCGTTAAATGAATTAAAAGAGAGTTTAAAGGTCTGTGTTTCGCAACATATTTTGTTTCATACTATCAAGCGTAAGACGCATTCAGCCAAGCTCATACACTCCTTTTCTGTGACAGGTTTTCCATCTAACCTAAATTCATGGAACCAAAGAAAGCACCGAAGAAGAGTGAAGATACACAGGAAGGAGATATCATATCCGACACTACGCCACATGCTATCGACTCAATTAAATCTTGGACACAAATTTCTGAATTCCTGGAATACGAAATCAAGAATTCTCCCACTGATTCCGAGAATCACTTTCGGGATATAGCAGAATCAAAGCTTCATAAGATCGCGGCGCGCCCTCGACTTATGGCGTATAATGACATGATCAATTGGGCCTTGGAAAAGGTTGATATTCCGACGAGGATCATTTTAAATGATCAAGGGGTCGTTGTCAGCTCATTCAGGCCAGAACATATACAAGTAATGTATAAACTCTCACCAAATCCTAAGTACACTTATAATGCCGAGTTTTTAGCTGAATTTCAAAGGAAAGAGTGTATTGAGGCAGACCGAACTTATCCCGATTTAATCAAAGAATGGTGGAGATGTTCATCAAATTTTAGGGCCGATACCCATGGGGTTTATGCCACAGCATCTTTGAACGAATACATGGTCTATGTAGCCATTATGCTGTGTAGACTTTTCAGGAAAAAGGATCCCTGCCATTTTCCTGTAGAATGGGTGCCCTTTTTAGAAGAAGCTTCATAAGGACACACTTTCAACTGGAGTAAGATTTTGTCTGATAACTTAGCTCAAGAAGTTACAAATTACAGAGTTGCAAAATCTAAAGGTCAACTAGTGGCCTTTTACATGTCAGCATACATTATGGACGCAGTCTGCTTTGTGACTCCTTTTCCCCTGATGAATTGGAGTTGGAACATAACCTGCCTCGAACCCATTCACGATTATCACTATGTGCTATGGGAAGAAAATGCTAAGAATGCATTGTATGAAATTTTCCATTTCATATAATTCCAATGCATAAAATGTTTCATGGCTGTGAACCCCCTCGCATTTCTAAGCCAGTCTCAGAAAATCTCAAAGCAATAGTTGACTGGTTTGTTGATGAAAACTTCTCTTACATTAGGGTTTATGGGTACTCAATCCCCCCTCACGCACTTCCGAAATTCATCCCGGACAGACTGGTATTGAGGGAGGTAGCACATCAAATAGTGAAAGGTGGTATTAGAATAGAGCTAAAGGCAGCTCAAAAGAAATCCTGGCCAATCTTCCCTGTGTATGTCGGGAAATTTTCATTACTAAACCTCGGCCATGCTAAAGTGGAGGTTGAAGCACTAGAAGAAATAAAATTGGTAGATATTGAGCACAGAAAGCATGACCCTTATCAATTAGTAAGAAGACATTTGATGCACTGTAATAGTAAAGCTTATGAGCATGAAACATCTGTTTATGATGATATATTTAAGGAGGTTAAAACTTATAAGGAGGTATTGAACAGGGTATGGGCCTTATCACCCGACTTACAGACTGGTTTTATATCCTTCCAAAGTCACAGATGAAGTTGTTTGCTAAAACTTTTGCAAGGTGAATCCACGACTCCTCCTCTAGAGCAGGAAGGGCCTCCCCCAGGCTTTGAAACAGATGTACAGGATAAAGCAAATACAAAGGGAAAAATGAAGGAGAGTGAAATTCCTTCATAAGAAACAAAAGTCCCTCAGACAGAAAAATCAAAGGCAGGGAAAGGAAAGGAGTTGGAAACACCCTCAAAAATCCCTGAGAGTTTTCCCAAAAAAGTAGGAGGAACAACATCGACAGAATTTGGAAGTCCCATTACTTCCTTGACTCCATTGCAGTCTACTTATGGAAACCCCCACGAGGGAGCTCTATACGTTAGTGATCTTGAGCCTATTTCTAGGGATGAGATCCCTTCATCCGATTATTTTTTCAGCAAAAGAGGAAATTGGAAAGACTCACAAGTTATTTGTTTCAGAACATATCAAAGGGGATATAATACTCAAGGTTTGGGAGGCAAGCCTCGCCGAAAACAAAAAAATAACCAAAGAGGTTAATGATGATTGCCAAGCAATTTTTGATCTTCTAGATAAGGATTCGATGAACTTTGGAAAAGACAATTGTCCTGGATTATTAGGGGAAATTAACATTGGTAACCATCAGTTAAGATTCAAGGAGGAGCTGAAAGAAATTCAGGCAGAGATCTCACAGATAAAAGTAATTGATGTTACACAGATTAACAGGTGGATGGTGAGGCCTAATTTAAAGTTACAAACCATTGAGTTTACAGGAAAGATAGTTGACAACCGTCTACCAGGACTACAGAGGAAATTCTTCCTATTCGAGGCGAAAGAGATTTCAGAGGCTCCTAGAGTATTGGTGCACCTCCCAAGAAAATGTATCGATTGTCTCAAAAGAGAAGAAGCAGTTTCATCATCAAAGAATTAAAGTATTATTTTGAAAATTTCATCATCGAAATTAATCAAAGAAGATAAATATAGAAATAGAAACGGTTCATTATTTCATATTCATGTAACCGTTAGTCTTCGGAAATTAGTTAATCACCAACAGAAAAAAGGTTGGGTGATCATGTATAAATATAATTTCACAGGACTAAGAATAGGCTTTTTGTTTTTTGGGAGACAATTGTATTAGAAGTTTTCCGATTTATAATAATATAGATGATGCAGATGAGATTCTGAATTCTATCACGTTGAAGCTATGTGTTCCTTCACTTTGTTTTCAATATTTTTCAATATCTTTTATTACACGTCTTTCTAACGAATGATCAGCTATAGTTTAATTCAAAATTCTACTGTAGTTTGAATTTATTTAATTATCTAATCATTTACAGTTTTTCCTCTGTGATTGCTATCAGCAGTTTCAAGACCTGTAGGTCTGTTGGATGGTTATATCTTATAATTCATTAGAAATTTTGTTTTTCTTCCCTTCTTCTGTTATGATATGAGATTCTTTCAGGATTAAAGCCTCATATTCTCCAGCAGTGTTTCTTTGTGTTTATTTTAATATTCTCAAATTACTTCGAGTACAGGAAATGGCCTTTACTGTTATCATGTTATTATTTTGAGTTTCAAAATTCCTTTTCTATTTTATCCCACAAAACTAAAGCAACAAAATTTCTAAAACTTTTTATAATTTAATAAAATTTTAATCCTCATGACTGTCCCAAGTAATAGACAACCTAACATAGAACCCGGCCTACAGGATCAAACTAGCATTGCTTTGAACTTATTTAATATTATCCTACAAACAACAACTACTCGAGTCGAATTAGAACGTTCATGGGTAGTTATTGAGAGAGAAATCAGCATCCAAGAACAATGGGAAGCTAGACAGAGACAACTGAGAAACCAACTCTAATTTACCCTTCGTAATTGATTCTTACTCCTTAATTCTCTTTATTTTTTCGGATGCCTTGACGGTATACTTTAAAGCCTTAAAGTATAAACTCAGGAACAACAAAGTCCCCCCTCACATTAACTTAGATGTGGAACCTCTCTGGGATGTTTAGTGCACATGTGGGATCCTTAGGTGCCTTCTCCTTCCTTGGTCTATAGCCCCGAGTCTCCAGTTTGGATCATTTAAACCCTCCAGGCATCCACTTTGAGCACTTCCTAGCTTCATGGGTTTAGTTGGGGGCACCAACCCCTAGTTAGGTCCATTCTCAATTAGGATGCCTCATTTTGTCTCCATGGAAGCTTAATTCCATTTGGATTTGCTAGGATAGATCACTATCACAATAGGAAATTCAAAGAAGCAATCGAAATTGAAAAACAACCTAATAATCTAAACAAAGATGATGGATGGAAAATTAGTCAAAATTGGATCCCTACCCTAGCCAATATGAATAATTCTAAATATTAGTTTATAAACATTGTCCAGTCGGCGCTTTTTAAAAATAAAAATTAAAATTAATAAACAAACAAGTAATTAATTATTAAAACAATTAATTAATTAATTAAACAAACAATTATAATCTAAAAAAATTAATTAATTAATTAAACAAACAATTATAATCTAAAAAATTTATAATTATTGATTTCATTTCAATAAGTCGGCTCCTTTTAATAACTTTTCGAGTATTTATATACGTGTTATATTCTCTTTTCCTTCTTTCTTCACAAACGCTTTCCTGATGATGGACCACACTAGTTTGGTCTGAAACATCAAAAAACACAAAACCTATGCGATGCCACCTAATCTCTTGATGATAAGTGTATTGTGGGTTCCTTAGTGGTGTTGTGCTTGTGAATCCACGACATGTATAACAGAGAGTCATTTTAGGGCCTAAACCTAGGGATAGTCTTTACAAACCTATGACACGAAGTCAACATGTGCGATACAACATTTTTGTAAAACTTACACCCTCCAGCGGCTATCCTAACATATAGTTATGCTTTAAGTCACTCCCTTGCCTATTTTTACTACTCAGTGCCTCTTTGAAAATTCAATTGAACTTTTCCAATATCTTTTATCCTTGAAAAACCTATCATCTCCAAAACCTATATAGGAATTTGTTGTGGCCAAATTGATTGCAACCTTCTAAGTTTCATTGATTCATATTGAGGCATCTTGATTGGCTTAGTTGCATTCATACCTTGTACAATTCAATCCTACAACCTAAAGGGAGGTTCCATCACAACCAGTTTAAGGGAGGTATCATTCCTCCTGACGAGTCTCCATACTTTGAATTTTCATTGATTTATCTTTACCATAATAGATTAGTGTTTGATTGATTATATTATAGATATGTATCTTTGTATTGGAGATCGGGTTAAGTCTTATTTTGCAAGAAATTAGAGTTGTATATGTAGTATATTTTGAGATGTGGATCATCCTTAGAGACCTATCACAATTGTCCTTTTCAATCCTAGGAGCTTCATCAACTACAACAACAAATTTTGAACGAGTTCTTTCAATTCTTATCTTTTCATTTCAAGCATTATGGTTTCTATCTCATTAACAATATTGATTGTAGCTAAATTAAACCTAATTAGTTTCCTCTCTTTCCTCATTTAAATTGTTGGTAAAACATGCTCTAAAACCTATGATAATTTGCCTAATAATCTATATCCCTAGGTTAACATTAACAATATCTTGAGATCTTAATTACTCTAGTGGATTTCCCTCCTCTTTTCATTCTCTCTTTCCTAATACCCTAACATTTCTTGATTTAGCCTGGGAAAAAAGTGGCAACTCCACTCTCCTATTCCACTTCTTAGTAGTGTGTGTGCACTTAGGTGGTCTTCCATCCCTACCCTCATGCTATGTGTGGTAGCATGAATCCATTCGTTTGCAACAATTTGGAAATTCCAATGGGGAGTTCCCATGAACCCTTCCCTCTCTTTAGTGAAGGCTCCCTCTTTCTGTATTCAACCCCTAGTCCCACCATAGGGTGTATTGTCTCTTTCCTTTCTAAGGGAAGGAAGGTGCCCCTTCTTCCATTCTCACTCTTTGCTCAGTTACTCCTTGAAGTAGTCCCCTCTCTATGCCTCTATCTCTCTACAATGAAATATTTTTATGTTACCATTGTTGACATGGAAAGTTATGTAGCTTCTCATGATCCCCCTTCCCAACCTCATCATTTGAATCACATTATTGGCACCAAACATAACTTCCCTCAAGGCTTTAGTCATTGCCAAAATAACCACTTATGGCCTTCTAGACCCCTCTATCAAGAAGATTCATGTAGTACTCTTGTCAAGGAAGAAAGGGGAGAATCCTCTCCTACCTTAGAATGGGGATAGAGTTCTCACTCTCTGTCGGATGACTTCTTCCTATTAGGTGGCCTATCATACCCCCTTTTAGGGAAACCTCTAACAACAAACAAGTTACCTCCCATTCTATCTCCTTGGTGGTTTCTCCACCTACCAACAAGAGTCCAATTTAGTCTTGGATGCCTCCTCTAACCATCTCCTTGTCCTTGGAATGCCTAAGCATTGGTGCTTCTATGAAATCTACACAAACCTTACCTCAAATAATGATACATACAAGCCAGGCATATATGAAATCACATCAATATGAACCCCAAAATCCTTCAAATGTTAAATGTTGACCAAGGAAATATCAACATCCTTCCCAAACATTCGGTAAGCCCTCTTCCTCATACAAGTGTTCATGCAACAATTCCTTCAAATGTGAGCCAAGTTTTCATGACAATTGTGACACAACCCATCAACCAAGTACACATGCCAACACACGCTTTGCTATAAACTCACATTCTAGTGATACATTAAGGAAAAGCATACATTCCAACATTCTCCCATCCACAAGGACAAGCATACCTTCCAACAATTTTACAACCTCTTGGACAAGTGTTTATCACGACCATGACACCCTCTTAAACCTATTTTTTGCAACCTTCTAGACAAGTATTCACATCAGTAGTATCACAACCCTCAATTGTCACGTTTTAGGGGTGATGGAATCCAAGCATGATCATCATCAACAACATCCCCTTCTTTAGCTCAAGACCCTTTCCTCAACCAAGTATTGCAAATGGTGGTGGGGCATCCCCTCCTACCAACAACATTTCCTCTTTTGGATGATATCATAGTCAACACCCACACATCACTAGTAGGAGGAAGGAGGTGCATGATAACAAGGCCTTCTTTTAGTCAGATCTTTAGACAATCTTTCACCTCCTATATCTCACAAACATGTCTTCCTCCAAATCTACCAAAGTTACCCAAGTTTGGGGGAAATGTTGGAGAAAATCCTTGACAACACTTGGAGGCTTTTCCCATGGCTTTTTTCAAGATCATGGGAAACAACAATATCTAAGTTAAGCCTTTTTTTGTGCTCCCTAATAAGGAACACCCTTCATTGGTTCATCGCCTCCCTAAGGGGTTGATTTATGACCTTTTCTTATTAGTAGATCAATTCCTCCAACACTTTGACATGCCTAAACGAAATGACTCTCACCCTCATATGCATTAAGAAAAAAGACAAGGAAGCTTGTTCAACATTCATACATTGATGGTGCAAGGCTCTAAATAATTTCACAATAGAGATTCATGAACATACTCTCTATGACAATTTCACATTGGCCCTAAATCAGGAGAAGGAGACAAAGTGTTTCTTGAAGATCCTTGATTTGAAATGGATCCGAACAAGTGAATGGTTGTAAGACTCCATAGCTACAAGTGAAATTAGGCGATTTATGAAGGTTATATAAACTAGTAAAGACAATACAAATGTAAAAGTGAATTAGACAACAGAGAGAGAAAAAAGAGAATTAAATGAAAAAGAAAAAAAATCAAATAGGAGAGAAAAAAAGTGAGAAATAGTAAATGAAAGGTCATGTCCGTTGGTCTTCCCATTTCTCCAGCACTCTCTACTTATTTTTGTTATTTCACTCTCAAAGGGCTTTTTGGGAAAAGAAGTGAGGATGCATAAAGAGACATGAGATGCATTGTAATCAGACATTGCTAAAATGAAAATGGATCAACCATTTGAAGCTGGTTTTCCCATTTAAGTTTCCATGGTAAAATAATTGTAACTCTGTCTATCATTTCAAATTTCATTTATGAGTGTACAACTTAGAGTTAAATTTCATGGTGTGAAATATGAAAAAGTATACACAGTAGAATGATTTCACTGCTTCTGTGGTTAATTGCAACAGCTAGGAATTCTAGTCCGTCCATCGGAACCTCCCAACAGCCCCATCGAATTCACTCAGCTATAGTTTTAAAGCCTGGATCTGTTGTACAGAATTGAATCCTTCAAAATCGTTTTAGCTGGGTCGAATTCAATCCTTCCACATCGGCTCTACATTGAGTTTAAGTCCTCAGCCAGCTAATCGTTTGGCTTGTGGTGAATTGTTTTATGTGGAAAGTACAAAGGGAACTGTGAAGAGGGAACTCCAATCTGGGCAATGTCAGCTTTGAAGAAAGCGAGCTGTATTATTGTTGGAGCAGGATATATGTTTCGTAGTTGGTGGAGTAATTATTTACTTTGGTTAGAATTTGCAACTATATATTTCTGTCCATGTTCATCAAACTATATATTTATATTCATCAAATTATTGATTTTGTTCACTGGATTTTCGAACCAATTATTGAAACTAGTTAACGACCAACAGTTGAAGAGGCATGGATTCAGCCTATTTATAACTGTAGAATATGTTATTTAGCATTTACACTTTTGTTTGAGGTTATCTGTTGTACCCGACATTATTTGAAGAGATTGATGAGCATTAGTTTTGGCAACACAATCACGAGAGCAAGTTCCTAAAACCCATCTTAAAATAGAGCCTTTGTAGAGTTTTCCGTGAACAGAGAATCTAAGGGGTTACCATAAAAACAGGCCATATCAGTAATCCTGACTAGTTTTGTAGAGTAATTGCACTTAGAACAGCAACGAGAAAACGGGTTTTGTAGTCATTTTGAAGATTAGGAATAGAGATTATAGAGTTAATTCTGCAAGGTATCTATGTTGATGAAAGGAGATATCCATGTTGATAAAGGAAGTGGGTTATAAGTCTCTTGTTTACAAATACAAATTCAAATTATATAGTGCAAGAGAAATTGAATAAGTGATTGTGAGGAAACTTTTAAGAGAGCACATACCTAACATAGATAAAGCAAATGAACCTATATAACTGCTAATAGACTTTTTGAGTTTAAGCATCCATCCATATTTTGGACTTCTTGTGCTGCACATTGCATAGATTTAATGCCTGAAGACATTAGCAAAATTCCATGGGTACCTATGGACTTCTTGTGCTGCACATTGCATAGATTTAATGCCTGCAGACATTGGTAAAATTCCATGGGTACTATAGGTAGGTCATGGATAAGGCAAAGTCCATAACTAAATACATTTATAATCACACACATGTCCTCTACACCATATTCGTCCTTTGTGACCAAATTTGAAACAAATTTCATCTCCTTGCAATCTATGGTTGACCAAAATGTAAATCTATGCTTGTTTAATGATGGTTTTTGGAAAGATGCTAAAGAAATTATTGCTATGATATAGTTACTTGTCAAAGTTTTTAGGTACTAAAACTTTTTTATGTTCAACTTCAAAGTCAAATTTCATCTCATTTTCCAATTTCATTTATATCAAAATCTGAATGTTTGATAATTGACTTTGATCTTGATGGTTAATAGTGACAACCACATCATTTATAAAGTGATGGTATTGCCAAGGAGGCCATCAAAAGAAGATATAAGGATGAGGAGGCCAAGTATGTGCCCCTTTGGGATATTATTGATGATCATTAGGATAGGCACTTATATTTCCCCTTACATGCTATACATGCTATTGGGTACTTTTTAAACCTAACATATTTTTATGATAAGACTGGATTTAATGAGGATGGGGAGGTTCATAGAGGGCTTATGACTTGCATTAAAAGGTACTTCCCCAATCAAGAGTCCAAAATCGTGCCATTGCCCAACTACAGGATTAGTGCTTGCAAAATTGTTTGCTTATACTAGTGATATACGCAAAAGGACTAAAATATTGCTAGAGACCCTTGAAGGCTTGATCAATTTATTAAATTTTCTTTATTCTATTTGGTTTATTATTCTTGAACTCTTGCCACTTGCTAGGTCGCAAAACATTGGCAATGATATTCTAGATCTTAAGAGATTTGCTATTCGAATCTAAATTAGACTTACAATGCTTTTTGGGGGGAAAGCACCCTACTCCTTGAGTTGTATATAAATACACAACTCACTTCTCATTTATAACAAATCTTGAACTACTGCTCTCTTTATACAAATGATTTATTCATTGTAATATTCTTGTTCTAGCACACTTATAGTTCAACTCTATTATTTGGTTGATTTCTTTCTAGGGTGTACTTGTTATAGGTTTTATACTATGTTTCCTGTTGAAATAATGTAACTGCGAAGAGCATTCTTATTATTTTGTTATTGGATTAAATCCCCATTGTGGATTAAATCATGTCATTATTATTATTTTTTATTATTAGGTTAATCCCCATTGAGGATTAACCAAGTCGGTAATTGTATAAGGACCAAATCCCCTTTTG
>JZKD02S1674809.1:1166733-1185706 GCA_000966675.3 Picea glauca
AGGGTTTTGATTCTAGGGCCCTGCCATTGCAGCACCATAGAACCTAACTCTCTAGTCTTTAGATTTAGATCCTCCCGAGATCTTGCCCTTGCTTTTGACTCCATAATACCCTAAGACACTGTTCTTTCTCTCCAACGTTGAGGTTGTTATGCAAAAAACAATCTTTCAAAACTCTCAAATTTGAAACCCTAACTAACCCTTAACGTCTACTAACCTGGAAATTAATGATGAAGTCATGCCCTTTTTGAGCTTTTGGTTGATAGAAAACATTGTGGCTTAGTCATCTAATGATAGACATTGATACATTGGTAAATTTCATTGGTTTATTTGCAAAACGTTGACCTCTTTGTCTATTAYACTAACCCTAAAAGAAAAGYTGACGTCATCTCTAGCATAGTGACGCARSAACTTATAGTGTGTGAACATTAAATGATATTTRATGCATTGAGTTAATTCAAGGATTGATCATTTCATTGGATGCTATATCATTCTGGTATTTRTTGACAAGTGACTTTATATTGCCATTATTGCAAACATTGACTTCGTCAATATTTACTATTATATATGTTCATATACATTGAAATATAGATAGTCATTGATTTATGAAGTATTAACCACTACTACATGTATTAGTTTCATTGTTGCCTTGTCTCGCAAGCAGGTACCCTTCCTGTGGTTTTTCTTCATTTGACTATCTTCTTGGTGTTAATTTGTGGAGGGAAAACTTATCTTAAGCCTTTGACTCTTTTCCTTTCAAAACCCCAGATTATCAGGGACGTCTCCCTTGGACTTAGCCACCCTAAATAGAAAGAGCCCCCCATTGAGGTGACAGTGGGTGGGGTAGCTCCTGTTACACCAGTTTGACCCTTACCTTTCAGCTACTTGACCTAAACTACAAACTGAGCGATAACAGGGTTTTTGCAACTGCTCCTGCTAGTAACCCTAGCGACAATGTCTTGGAAGCTGCTTCTGCCAGTAACCCTAGCGACAGTTCCTCAGCGAGCTCAATATCCTAGCGGTTATGTTTCCTTCCAGTGTTTAGACTGAATGAAGGAGGTGTGGGCCCATAACCTGTTAGAATATGAAAGATGTGTGTTTGTTTTACCATTGACAATACCCTTGTCACCCAACCATAGGCCAAAGCCACCCTCCGAGCACCTTAACCTTTACTGAGAATTATTTCGGAAGCAAACCCTAGGCTAGATAGCCAAACAAGGTGTAGTGCATCTTCCTCCAAGGATAGCGCACCAACAATAGTTGATCAGATAGTCCAAGCCAATATTGAAAACTAGTTGTTGCAGCAGTTGCACTTGCAGCTCTCCTCCACACGTGCGCACCAAACTAGGAACTGCAATGTGCACCAGTTGCTGCTCTACAATTCTTAGATGTGTCAAATGAGAACTCGTGCCCTGTATTTATAGTGGTTCTGCTAGATTTGTTGGGGCCGACTTCTCCTTCTGGGTACATGTCTGTTCAGTATATTATTATTAATTCTGGCCGACTTTTTCTCTTGGAGACTAATAACCTAATATAAGTTATCTTCTTGAGCCGACAAGACTTCTAGGGTTATTAGCCAACTCATTAAGGCTTTATCTTGCTTTCCGAAGTCTCCTATTCTCGTCAAGTTTACACGTGGAGGTAAATATCTCCCGCAAATACCATAATATTAACATCTAGCACATGTCCAAATAAATCTACAAGGGGCTTGCAAAGACACATTGCTTCTGGACTACCACAGTCAATGCAATGTACTCTGTTTCTTCGGTCCTCAAGGCCACAGAAGTCGGTTTCCTGCTACACCAGAAAACCATAGAAGATCCCAAAGTGAAGCAACACCCGGAGGTGCTCTTCCTATCCACTGCACTCCCTACCCAATCAGAGTCAGTATATCCATGTAATCTTATGTCAACATTGGAAGTATATCTCAAACCATATCCAACTGTGCCTCGCAAGTATCTCAACACATGCTTCGCAACAATTCAATGTGTTTGTCTGGATTGACTCATAAATTGGCTAAGTGCACTCACTGCATAGAAAATATTTGATCTGGGGTTAACTAGATACATCAATTATCCAATCAATTGTTTGTATAGGATTAGATCAATCTCATCAGAATCGGAAGAAGACACATTTAGTTTCTTCAGATTCGTCACCATTGGTGTAGCCATGGGCTTACAGTTCAACATCCCAAAAATATTCAATATCTCAATTGTGTACTTCCCCTGACTTGGTAAGATCTCATCAGTTCTCTGCCACACCTCTAGTTCCGAGCAGTAGTGCATCATACCAAGGTCCTTCATCTCAAACTCAAAGGCCAGCGCATACTTGCATTCAGCAATAAGGCTCTTTGTACCAATGAGGAATAAATCATAAACGTAGAGGACCAGAATCAGGGACTCACCATTAACAATATTGTAGTACAAGTTGGGATCAACAACACTTTTTTTGAAGCCCAAACTCATCAGGTGTCCATCAATCCTCACATACCAAGCTCGAGGTGCCTGCTTGAGTCCATACAATGCTTTCTTCAACCTGCACACATGAGACTCCTTCTCATGTATGACGAAACCATTCGACTGCTTAATGTATACTTCTTCCTCAATCTCTCCATTGAGAAAGGTTGTCTTCACATCCATCTGATGTAATCTCCAACCCATGTATGTTGCAAGGGAAATAATCCTCTAGATAGAAGTGTATTGAGCAACAGGAGAAAATGTCTCCTCATAATATATTCCCTCCACCTGAGAGAATCCTCTAGCAACAAATCTTGTTTTATGCTTCTCGATGCTCCCATCAGTTGTAAGTTTGATCTTATAGCTCCACTTGGAAGTCACTACAGAATTCCCTTCAGGTCTCAGAACAATATCCCACACATCATTCTTCATGATGGATTGATACTCCTCCATCATGGCATCTCTCCATATTGGTTGACTAGATGCCTCTTCATAACATGAAGGCTCGGAATCAATGATGTGGCTCATAGTTGCAGCATAGCACAAATATCTCTGAGGTCTCTTGCTCTCTCAAAAAGTGCCACGAGGAGTTGCATTTCCTTCTACCTCTTGCAGAGTCTGACGAGCCCATGTAGGTCTCTTTTGACCTACTACAATATCTCTGGTAACATCAACTCGAGCTACAGGATCAATGGGATCAATAGGCTCAATTGTCTCCCTCTGAATTGTTGGAGGGTGAGGGGGATAAGGCACCATCTCTTCATGTTTCTCACTATCAATTTCTATGTGAGATCCTCTAGATCTCTTGAAGGCTACCACCTCCTCAAAGGTAACATCTCTTATCACCTCAATCTGTCTCTAACCAAAGATGTAGATCTGGTATGCCTTCGAAGACTCATTGTACCCCACAAATGTACCCTTTCTACCTGAAGGGTCTAGCTTGGTCCTTTTTTCCTTGGGTATATGAATGTATAGTGGACACCCAAATATCCTGAAGTGTCCAACCTTGGGCTTCACTCTGGTGAAGGCCTCCTCGGGAGTCATGCTCCTTAAAGTCTTATGAGGACTTTTGTTTTGAACATACACTACAGTCATGGATGCTTCTGCCCACATAAACACAGTGTACTCCCTCTTGATCCCTTCCTCAATGTAGAAATCATCGAAATCCTAGGAGGTGTATTCTCCTCCATTATCTAATCTCAGCACTTTGATCTTCTTTCCAGTCCGGTTTTCGACCTGTGCTCTGTACTGTTGAAATATGGAAAGGACTCCATCCTTGGTCTTCAAGAAGTAAATCCAAGTCTTCCGAGAGTGGTCATCAATGAAGATCACATAGTATAGGTATCCACTCAAGGAAGCAATTTTGATGGCTCCACAAAAATCTGTATGAACCAAGTCTAAGATCCCCTTGGATCTGTTGTTGTTGCTCGGAAAGGACTCGTTGGAATTCTTTCCAAGAGTACAACCTCTGCAAATGCCATCATGTTCAACATAGATCTTTGGAAGGCATGTCACCATCTTGTCATCATGTCAGGCAGTCAATCTGTACAATCTGTTCTCTCGAACACCAATCACCCAAGCAGAATCCATACTAGAGTTATTGTTCCATGCAAGAACCTTTCCATTAGAGAAATCAACATTGTAGCCTTTGTTCTCTAAGGATGAAATAGAGACAAGGTTCATTCTCATCCCAGGTACAAATAATACATCACTCAAATGGAGTGGGGTGTCAGAATCCAATTGTAAGGAAGTGGATCCAACTCCCTTCATAGTATATATGGCATCATCACCAAATACAACATGCAAACGAGATTCTTTCTCTACTAGATATGTAAGGTGCTCTCTGTATCCAGTCATATGTCTAGAGGCACCACTGTCAATTAACCGAATATCATTACTAGTAGGAACCATACCTGAGAGGGTTGAAATGAAGAAGAAATCTTCATCGTTCATGTTTGCATTCCTTGACTTCCTCTAAGGTTGTTCTGAATCAACATTAGTAGTGGAAGCATGTTGCTTTCCTTTCTTCAATGTAGGATAATTTTTCACATAATGGTCATACTTGTCATATCTGAAGCATTGAATCTTTGACATGTCCTTTTTGTGTTCAGAAGTTGGTGTTGACTTCCTTCTTTTAAATGTTTTGTCGAAACCTCTTCTTTTTCCTTTGTTTTTCCTTGCATGAGTATCAAGGGCTTGATTGTCATCATGATGGGAGCATTGCATGCCTCTAGTTGCAAGTCTAGTCTCCTCTTGAGTATAGTCTTCCCATAAACGATCAAACTTGGGAAATTTGGATCGTTGATTGATACTTTAAATGAATGGCTCCCAATGGCTTGGAAGACCATTAAGGGTAATCATGACAAGTTCTCTATCAGAGATGATTTCACCAATAGCACCCAACTGACCTCTGATCTCTGGAATCTTCATGAAGAAGGTGGAAATTGTATTTGACTTCATCATCTTGAGATTCTAAAGCTAGTGTCTCAAGGCAAGTGCTATGTTGGTGTTGTTGCTCTCAAACAACTTATGCAAGGCGTCATATATCTGCTTAGTTGTCTTCAAGTTGGAGATGTGAGGGATTAAATGGTCTCTCACAGAATAGATGATGATCTTTCTGGCTTTTGCATCATTCTTCCTCCATTGAGATTTTCTTGCATCATCAGTTGATTCTAGTACAACTTCGTCAACGTACTTCATTAGGTCACTCTCTTCTAGAGTGATAATCAATCTATATTTCCAAGAACTGAAGTTGGTTGTTCCATCAAGCCTATCTTCCACCAAAATACAGTTCACCATGGTTGTTGGAAGAGTGAAAAAACCTTAACTTGATTTGCAGTTGCAGCAAAACATCGAATTGCAGGAAAGGTACGGCGAGCTGCTATAGAAGTTCATTGTTTGTGCAATATTTTTCTTTCAAGAACGTTGCTCTGATACCATGTTGGAGTTTAATGTTGTTCAATCACATTCAGTTTATTTACAAATTTACTTTAATTGAAGCATAAACCATGAACAATAGCATCAATAATAACCAAGATCACAAGAAGAATAATCATGCACGGAGACACAAGTACAGTATAAAATGCTAAGACAAAATGATTATAATAGATTGATATATTATTATAATGATGAGAGTTCCATATATAGAGAACATATGGTGACCATCCATGAAAGGATGTGTCCCTTGGATAATAAGTAACTACTTATTTATTATGTATATTTATACATTGTATTATAAATACCATGTCATATATATATATATGGAAGAATGCATTCCCGATGTTGTCCAATCATCAGCAAATTGACACCCTTCATTGTTGAATTTGAATTGTCTAAGTTCTAAATAACTCGAATTGATGAACTGTTAGAGTTGTTGAACACTCTAATACTCTCAACTGATGACTATATGGTCACAACTAAAAAAGAAACTATGTGATTTGTTTTAACTTGTTTGTAAGTTTCACAAGTGAAAGAAACATTGCTTCGAACAAGTATCGAATATGAAAAGAAAGTCACCTTTCATATTCTGGATTATACCAAACCAATCCAATTCCATAATGTTGGATGGCTTCGAGAAAGTTTGTATTCACCTGCTCCAGTTCGAGAGTAGAATTTGAAATTCCACCATTGTCATCAAGTTGGCCACATGGAAGATCGGTGTTCATCCTTGTGAGGATTGTGGAAAGAATAATCATCCTTCAAACAAATGTTCCAAATGCAAGAAATTTGCAAGAGTAAAGAACCAATATGGGTGGATCACTTCTTAATAGTGGTCATCAACATTCAAGAAGATATATCGGTCATACCAACAAATTCACTCTCGAGTATTGACACGTCTTGTAGTAGATATATTTTCATCTTCTCACCTTGTCTCTGACAGGGGGAGACAATATCAGTGATTGACAGTCATGCTTCAAGTTTTGAAGTCCTATTAATTGAGTAGTAACAAGCGAGTGTGATTTGGTTTGTGGTCATCCAAAACCACCAGATTGGTTTGTGGTTTTCCTTAAACCACCACTTAGTAGAAAACTTACAACTTCTACTCGACAACAGTTTTTGGTTTTCCTTAAACCTCCACTTAGTACAAGACTTACAACTTTTGCTAGAAAACAATTTATGGTCATCTTTAAACCAGCATTCGAGAGCACTTCCAATTAACAGAAGACATCAGTTTCAGCTTCTAGCTAACTTAGGAAATGTTCTAGGAACCATTGAACCTTAGAGCCAAGTTTATGCTTTGTGGTCTTCCTTAAACCACCACCACCATTTAGTAAAAGACATGAACTTCTGCTATCCATTTGGTTTGTGGTCATCCCAAAACCATCAGATTCAAAGAGCATATTCAACCATTGAAATTCGTTCACTTCCAGATTTCAGTTATCTTATTGGACTCACATACACCCCTTCGGATTAAGGGGGGGAATGTTGGAAACCTAATCTGATAGGGTTATGGTATTAGTCACTTGTGAAGTTACATGAAACATCAAGTGATGGTAGCGATTATTAGAAGTCCAAGAGACCTCTTGGAAGACGAATCCAAAGGTCAAGAAATTATATTTAAGATGTATCATATAGATGAATAATATGAACTTGTGTTTATCTATATTCATGTGTTCTAACAAAAGTTAATATTTAAAAATAAAAGTCCCTTTAAGTTGTATTCACCTCAAGATATATATACATGTCAATCACTACTATGGGGTGCAAATATAATATTACTTCAGTATTGGCATGGCACAATTTTGAACATGTTACACCTTAAGAGAGAATATGGAATTAAGGAACACACCCATGCATATGTATGAGAAATTTGGAAGTTTGATGTGGTGCCAAGTACCACATACCCCTAAAGTTAGGGTGCCTAGACCCATTTTCCCTAGTGACAAGCAACAATTGAGGAGTGTACTTTATGTTATCATAGAATCTAACAATTGTGCAAAGCTTTCACAAGGTACTTGACTAGTGTAGCATATGAAAATATTTGTAATTGTCACCTAAGAAAGTACTTCCCTCGTTTTACTTAAGTGTACCACTATCTAGTTTAAGGTTCAAGGAAAGGTTAAGGTGGTTGAAGAAAGGCAAATTGTTGTGAGTGTGTGAGGGGGTGTTCTACTACAATCAATGACAATTATCTAGTTGAAAGAGTTAAATAAATGCCCTGAAACACTAGCGTTCAAAAGAAAAAGAAAGGTTGTAATAAAACTTGAATAAAAGATTATACACTTCAACATGTAAAAAATGTATAATAGCACCAAGTAAATATGTCTAAATTTAACAAGAATACAATGAAATATGTGCTTAAAAATAGATAAAACACTAACAAATCATGAACCAACGATTGTTGAAATTAAATGACATGAAAAGAATTTAAATAGGTGCAAGATGTCAAACCCTAATGGCTGAAAATGCAATTAATGCAGCAAGAGGTGATTTCAAACAAATAATGCAAGACGTTGTTGGATATAGTGTTGTCATTGATGTCAAAAGGGGGTCAATATGGTCAACATGGTTAATATGGTATTAGACAGAATATTGGTCAATAGTGTTATGAAGTTGCCATTGAGGGATAACATGGTTTATAACTTTGTCTATGTTGAGAGCTTGTTTAATGTCCATGTATTCATATCAATGTCCCAACAAAAGTTTATGTTGAAATGTGTTATTGGCATCCATTCACAGAAGAAGAAATTGAACAAACAAAGAGGGTAAATGGATAATTCAATATGGATCCATATAAGTCACGGGTGAAGAAGTTGATAATGGTTTATTAAAAAATGGCACTGGAAATGAGAGATGTCCTAGCAAAAGTTATTGTTAATCCTTGAAGATATCATGGAAGAATTCAATGTCTACTCCATTAATTTTGTGTCTTCATTAAAAATCCAATCATCAATTCAGGAAAAGAAAAAGTTACAGAAAGTTCAAAATTGACATCTCAAACTATGATTCCAGAAGCATCTGATTCATAGCCTCAAAGAGTCTCAACCCAACCATCGTTGCCATTTCCAAGAACATCAAAGACTTGGGGGTGACACTTAGCAGTACTCCATACAAACGAAATTGTTCTTTTTCATTTGGTAGAATCAATTGTGTTGATCGAATTGAACGACGGTGAGAAAATCGGTCGAAGTTGATCGTTGACCAAAAGGGAAGCATGATCGAATGACTAGTATCGAATTCGCGTTTGAAATAACATGATTATTAATTACCAAGGGCATACCCAAAAGTGATATTAAATCAAATTGAATAATCCACGTGTTAGCGTGAAGTTATGTCAAGTTTTAGGTTGGGATTAATTTGAGTGCATCTTTCAAATGTGAAATGAATAAGGATTGTCCAATCAATCATTGATTAAGACCCAACTATCAATTTGTTTAAACGCCAAAATAAGCTTTCTTTGGGCTCTCTCTTGGTCACAAGACAAGGGCATATGGAATATGAGGTTGTGATAGGTTAAAAGTGTTAATCGAGTTAAACCCCTGGTCATGATATATGGTCACTTGGTGAAATGAAGTGCCTACGGGCTAAAACATAAGACAAGCATTGTGCCTTATGTATCCAGTTATTGGTCACAACGTTTTGGTCATATGAAAAACAAAGGGGGGTCACAAACTAGCACCTGTACATTTTAGATACGGGAAAATGCACCAGATCGATAGGAGAACTGAAAATGCAATGAAAGCATGGGATCAAAATAGAGAAGTTGATCCATGCCTATGATCGAATTATAAGGAACTATAAAAGTTGATTAAGATAATTAATTCCTCAGGGTTCGGGTTTATTCAAGAATTTTTATAACAATAATAGACAAATTTTAGTACCCAGCCATTCCATTGCTACTACAAAACCTTTTTGGCACGTGAAAGGATAAATGTTGAACAACTTGCAAGGGATTTGAAGTCTTTTAAATTAAACCAAACCTTCAATAACAAAATATTAGCATTATTGTTAAAATAAATGAAAAGGTGCACTGGTTCATTATTAAATGACACAATGGTTCATTTTCATACATGTTGGAATACTATATAAAACAGAAAGGTTTGGTGAAAAGAAGATGTCTCTGTGAGCTAATTTAGAAGATCAAAAACAGAAGTAGAGTCCATGAATTTATATGAAACCTGAAACATACACATGAAATGAGGGTGGAAGGGAGGAGCAAGGGAGGATTGGATTTTTCTACAAGTTGAATCCTGAAACATGAAGTTGCAGCTTCCTCAAGTTGGTGCTTGAAAACAAGAGGATTTGAGTCCTCTACAGGTTGGAGCCTGATCTACAGGGAGTTGGTGCTTCCTCAAGTTGGTGCTTTGAAAACAGGGGATTGATGTCTCCTTGAGTTGGTGCTCAAAAGAAGAGAGATTGTTGTCTCTTACAAACTATAACTTGTAAATGAATTATAATTTTTAAGATTATTACATTTAAAATTCAAAATTTTGTACATTATTGTTGATAAATTGTTATAAAATAATAAATAATTAATTTAATTTGAAAAAAAGAAGCAATATTTATTCAGCACGCCCCCCCCCCCCACCCTCTTAGTATGGAACAACATTCCAACATAAGTTAGATTAGGGATGATGGTAATGAGGATGCAATGCAAAGTCCTAAAACTAACACAAGTCATTGGGAGAGGGAGAGATCTAAAACAAGGTTTTTAGGTCACTCAACAAGAGAAATATTAGTGCCTTCTTAAATCCTTGTGCACATGGATTCAATGCAGCAACTTTAAGGAAGCAAATAAAACTCAAGGGGAAAATTCTAGGAGGATGTACAATCATGATCCCTAGGTTTATCCTTTAGGAAGACAAGATTAGGGGGATGTACAATCACAATCCCTAATGTCATCCTATGTCTTCTATGACTTTTAACAAGAGATCAAGGTGGAAAATTAGTAAACCATAGAGTAGTACAATCACAAGCCCTAGAATTTAACCAATAAAGACAACTTTAGAGGATGTACAATCACAATCCCTAGTTTTGGACTTGTATGCTTCAACAAGCTTAAGATGAATGATAACAACGGAGGGGATGCACAATTACAATCCATTCTTAGGGTTTCAAAAAAAATATCCAAAGGAAACAAGATCACTCTCCAAGAGGTGCGCACAAGTTCTCCATGATGAGGTGCGCACTACCAGTTGGCAGATAATGAAGTAATAGGGTTTTGATAGAGTTTTATTGAAATTGCATTGAATAATTGTTCATTAATTGGAACTCATCTTACATAAGAATGATAGAGTTGAAATCCATACAAATAAATATAAATTGTTATATATGAATGATTGATTGCTACAAGTCAGGGATGATTTTAAGGATGGAAATTTATTTTAAAATGTAGAAACCTTGGCAAATCTTACTAATTCTTCATATGCCAATTATAAATGATTGGCGATGTTTTTGTAAAAATATTCAAATTTATAAGGATTTTATATATTTTTTATAAAATTTTGGCGATTTTTAAGGTAAAATAATTTTATCCTATAGAATTTGGGCGAATCATTTTTAAAATAGCGAATCTCGTTTTTGGAAAAACCATGGAAAATTAACCCATGAGCGAAATTTAGCCCCTAAAATCATCCCTGCTACAAGTGCTTCGTACAATACCTATATATATGCATTAATTGGTCACAAGCATGAACATACATGATATTTCGGTATTGATTATAATTGTTTGTTTATTGTTATCATTACTATTATTATTTTAATGTATTAATATGTATCTTATACATACTTTACATATGTTACATTGTCTCCAACTTGAAAGATGCTTTGTTTTCAATGCATACTATGGAGAAGGTTATATCTTTGTTCTTCCTTGTAATGTTTTCACTTGATGCTTAATTGTCGATTCTCAATTCTTGGCATTGTCATGGTTGAAGCAACAAGATAGTATGCTCTTGTAAGTGCAAAACAAAATTGTTTCTTTGAAAGGATCAATCCACCCTAATTCGATTATCTATAGATATATATGTTATAATATTTTATTAGGATTTCTTCCACTATGATTCTCAATATACCTTTAGAAATGAGTTGAATCGGTATTCCAATATTTTGAAATGTGAATGAACTTTTGTTCTATGAAACAAAATTTGTGATTTAGGTGACAATAGGGATTTATAGTTGAATTTTCTTCTAACACATTGAGATTAAAAAATTGTTGTATTGGTATTTATAGCTATGTCAATACATTTGAGTTGAGATATAATTTTGTTAGTGGTGACAAATGCGCCTTCAATTGTAATGGATCCATGTCGATATGTCAATTGATAGATTGTCAAAAATCAATAAATCTTCATGTGGTTTTTCATCTTTGATTGCATTTGTGAGAGTTCCCCTATCTAATGTGTGTACCTTGATCGATGTGAGTGTTGTTGGTTCAATTGAGCTCTGTTAACATCTCTATGAATTTTGGAATATGTATGTCCTTTCTCTTCATTCTTTTGACTTCATTAAGCAAAATTTCACCGACCTTTTAAAGGATGGATTTCCTTGTCGTTATTTGATACACAACTTTGTCAAACTTGTGCTTGAGGTCTTGGTTTTGTGGTTAAAGTTTCTCCTCATTTTGTTAATAGTATGTGATTTCACTTTTAAATTTATCGATGTCTTTAGCAAGACCCCTATTTTCAAATCATAATTGATATTTGTAAGGGATGATTTAAGAGAACTTGTTATGAGTTTTTCTAATTTGTCCTTCAGTTGTGTCATTTCATATTGACATTTTTCCACAAAACTTTGATATGTTGCAATTTTGTTCTTTTCCAATTGGGTGTAGCCTGAGTGGTTGAGAGGAGTGTTATCCTCCCCTCCCAAATTTTATTTCTGCAAGTGAAATGTTGAGTTCTTGACAAGTATATTGTTATAATGAATTTGAGCCCTCTTGTTGACCTATCCTTGTGCCCTAAAGAATCAAGGGTTTACCATGGGTACCATCCTCGGAATGAGTGGAAGTTCCTAGGAGTTTTTAAAAGCCTTGAGTGTTAGCTCGAGTGGTTATGAGCCAAATAGGATATCTCTCCCCCAAATTTGAGGAAGTCACGAGTTCAACTCTTTTGATCCCCTTGGGATTAGGATCTATAATCAGGGTCAACGGTTTACCCTTTTTCCATCCATGTATCATGAGGAAGTACTCGGAAGGTTTTCCTTGAAAAAAAACATTGCAATTTCATTCTGATTTGTGGTTTTTGTGTAACATGGTTGAGATGAGAAATATTTTGCTATCTTAGATAACACTAGGTGGGCACATGAAAGTGTCACATTAAAATATTTTCCACTACTTCTTGTATTTTAAGATAAGGACTTCACTTAATATACATCTTTTATCTTTATTGAAGCACTTTTCTTTATTAGATATGTATCCACCTAATCTTTTAACTATCATTTTCCCTTATTTTTTTATAATGATAATACCTTCTTACTTTAGTTTAATATGTATTTTAATAAAGCAATTGTTTTAATTTCGATGTTGTGATAATATTTCTTCTTTTATATTTATGTGCATGCTAATATGTGTTTGTGTTTTTATATATATGTATGTGTATGTGTATGTGTGTGTGTGTATTGAATTGGATTTAGTGTGAGTAATTGGGAGGAATGATTGTTATCTTCCACATCGAGGTTCAATTTGTGCATTTAGTGTGAGTAATTGGGAGGAATGATTGTTATCTTCCACATCGAGGTTCAATTCGTGCAAGTGACATGTTGAGCTCTTAACAAGTATATTATTGTAATGACTTTGAGTCTCGTTGTTGATTGGCCTTCTATCTTAAAGATTCTAGGGTTTAACCTGGGTACCATCCTCGAAATAAGAAAAAATACTCAGAGGTTTTGCTCGATCAGTATAACCTGACATGTCTATCTATGTCTGTGTATTACTCAAACGTTTTTCTCGAACAAAAAATATATATATAGTGATTCCCATCTTTCCCAAAATATTCAAAATAAAGTCGCAGTTAAAGTCACTCCACTGCGAACCCCAAAACCCCTAATAACCTCAAAAGATTTGACTAAACAAGACCATGTAAACTTTAAACCCTATATTAAAAACATTTGTTAGGCAAATGGTTCCACCAATAAAAATGAAACTAACCCGGGGAGGTACATGTTAATGTATATGTAAATATCTAAACGATATTTTAATCTCAAGGCTATTAATAAGCCTCCATGAAATGGTCTCTTCATGTATAGTGTTGATAAATATAGTCATGGTGACTCAACCCACTTTTTTGTGGTCGTTGTCATGGACATACATATTCATCATAATTATGCAAATGTTATCGAGAGTATCAAAATGATTATAGTATCGGTTCACCTTCATAATTATGGAAATGTTAACAAATGGTGATAACCGATCAACCTTAATTTCAATTAATTGATGTTTGTTCTAATTGTTTGTCGACAGGTTAGGTGACAATTGTTCGTTGGTCGATGCGTCTCCTCTCGTTCAATTTACTTTCCACGATAACACGCTAATTTCTTTAATCAATAATCAATCATGTTTTCAAATTATTATTATTATTTGAAGCACAAGTTGCAATGAATTGTGGAGAATAAAAGAAGAAGGGAATGATTGAACCAGATACCGTGTTTAATTTCTTAGACGTTGAACAATCTAAGAAGGTGCACTCAACATTTCTTGCAAAGAAGGTGCACTCAATTTCAAATAATTTATTACATATTTATTACACTCAATTTCAAATAATTTATTACATATTTATTTCAAATAATTTATTACATATTTATTACTAGGAAAAAATGAGGTTCTTATCAACATATTAAAAGTTATGAAATTAATGATTAATCGTACATCTTAAGGAATGTTGTTTATCCCATTGATGATCATGCAAATTACAATTGTTTTCATTGCTAGAGAAACAGATTGAGTAGCAATTGCAATTATAGTGGATTGTGTGACTCTTCTTTCTAGGGTTGTCTCTCCATTATATCCCCTATTTTAGTCAAACATGTTATCAAAACATTGTCAATGGGTAAGGGGCTCGAGTTATGCAATGTATTTTAATTTCATTGAATCAAATTTGAGTTATTAATGAATGATAAAATTTATTTGAAATAGAAACTTAAACTATAATTTTTTTTAAATTGTTATCTACATATAGTTGTAACATTTTTTAAATTACAAAAATAGTTGTTTCCATTAAAAATTAAACTTTGGTATTGTAAACTTTTAGGTGGATAAGTGGTTTGATGTTTCTCAATTAGAACTTCCGTGTTATTAGTCTCTCTTGCCTTTTTTTAAGTGACCATCCTATGCATTATTTTTTGGTTCAATTCCTTCTATCTTTCTACTCACACAAATTGTAATGCTTTGCCATTAAAATACAAAAGATTGTGTTATATGCATGAAAAATGGAAAAACCACTCAAAAAAAATTATTTCTCAACAAAAGAACAATGCCTTACCTCTATATCGGCAATGGTATAGTACACCATGTAAAACAAGATAAAATACATGCAATATATCCAGTGAAACATAAAATATTACACCACATAATATTGAAAAACATTACTTGTAACTATTAAATTAAACACTACATAATATTAAACACTTTGGCATCTTGTTTATTAAAAATTAAAATTAAACACTACACAGTTTAAACAATTTGACATCTTGTACATTAAAAAATAATTTTAAGTATTGTATAATATTAAACACTTTGACATCTTGTATATTGAAAAATATGACAAATTTTAGCTAAGAGACTAGACTTGTTCATGGACAATATCTATACTCAACTTAACCACATATACATGATCACTCATCAACCTAAGTGTTCTCAAATCAAGTACTAGCCTCCATGCAAGCAACCAAGTGTCCCCATCCCATCTAGCACTCAACATCCTCCTCCAAGATGCACAATGCTCCTCCTCCAAGGTGATTTGTTCTCCTAAGCAAGAAAGCAACCTCCATGTGTGTATCTCATGAAGAAGTCACCAAGCTAGATAGGTCTATATCTTCCTAAGGAAGTGTGCCACCCAAGCAACATGTCAAGGAATGACAATCCATAAGAAAGTTATCTCCAGTGTGTATGTCCATCACAGTACTACCAGTAACCCACATTAGATGAAGCACCCCCAAACATGATGTAAGCATTTTTGGAGTAACTCTGAAATCTAACAGAGAGTTCATTCCCTACTAAAGTAGGTTTTCATTGGGGTAGCTTTTCACGCTCAACATTTCTTAGAAAGGTGTACAATTTCAAATAGTTTTGATCCTTATTTATTAGTAGGAAAATAGGTTAAAAGTTATGAAATTAATTACCGTACTTCCTAAGGATTGTTGTTTCTCCTACCAATGATCATGCAAATTACGATTGCTTTCACTTCTAAATAAACTAGATTGAGTAGCAATTGCAATATAGTGGATTGTGACACTCTTTTTGTTGGGTTTTCTCTCCATTCCATGCACTATTTTGGTCAAACATGTTATGAAAACATTGTTAATGGGTAAGGGGATTGAGTTATACAATGCATTTTAATTTTATTGAATCAAAGTCAGGTTATTAATGAATAATATAATTGATTTGAAATAGAAACTTAAACTATAACTTTTTTTAAATTGTTATATGGATATAGTTGTAGCATTTTTTTAAATTCAACAAATAGTCGTTTTCATTAAAAATAAAATGTTGGTATTGTAAATCTTTACTTGAAGAAGTGGTTGGATGTTTCTCAACTACAACTTCCATGTTAGTGGTCTCTCCTTTCGGTGACCATCCTATCACTATTTTTTTGTTCAATTCCTTCTCTCTTCCTATTCACACAAATTGCAATGCTTGGCCATTAAAATGCAAAAAATAGTGTTATATGCATGATGAATGGAAAAATCATTCAATTTATTTTGTTTCTAAACATAATATTAAAAAAAAAATATCACATGACATAATATTGAAAAACATTGTTGGTGACTATTAAATTAGACACTACATAATATTAAACACTTTGGCATCTTGTTTATTAAAAATTAAAATGGAACACTACATACTATTAATTTAGACACTACATAATAGTAAACACTTTGACATCTTGTTTACTAAAGACTAAAATGGAACACTACATGGTATTAAACAATTTGGCATCTTGTATATTAAAAATTAAAGTTAAATATACTTTGGCATCTTGTATATTTAAGATTATGACAAATTTTAGCTAAGAGAGTAGACTTGCTCATGAACAATATCTACACTCGACTTGAATTAGATTACAGATCATGGATAGTGTTGTAGTAGTGGTAGAATCCCTGCACTTAAGTTAAAGAGTAAAGATCAAGCATGTTCTTAAAATTTGATGTGCAAAATGTGTTATCACATTAGTTTCATCCACCTATGACACTTAAGTGATTTCAGCTAGAGACAATCCAAACAACACTAACCCCCACCTTACCACTACCAATTTATTTCCAACAAGCACCAACCCACGTCACTCTCAACTCCAGTCTGGATATGGATATTCTCTGTTCCAGGGTAACCATTCATGTCTTGGGGAAGCTTCCTATTTTCCTCAGGAAAACTTCCTAGCTTTTCTCTGTTGCTCAAGTTTGTGTGTGTGAGATCAGTCTGCTCATTCACATTAACATCTATTTATGAGTTTGGCTACTCATATTTGGATGCGATGTTCTATATTTCTCTGTGTATTGTGCATGTGTCCCGTCTGCTCTTTTCTTCTTCCTACTCAATCATTTTTCTCAATTGGAACCTTCTCTTGTTCCTCGAGATCCCCACTCACTTATTTCAGAAGAAAACTCCTAGGGGTCAAGATCCCAAATCAAAGGGGCAATTTTGGGTCCTTTTGGTTGAAAACTGCAACTAACCCTTCACTTCAAGTCCAAGTACAATACTCAAGGCAGTGATAACTGCTACAACTACCTGATCTGAATTCCATTAATGGATTTCATGTGGCAAGGGTGAACAGGGTACTTTGTATAGGCTAGTCATTCAAGGTTCTACAGGTGTGAGTTGGGTTTTTGGAAAAGCTTCTTATTTTCTTCATTAAAACTTCCCAATTTCCCCCTCACTAAATCCCACTCGTGGTATCATGGCCAGTACTACAAGTCTTTCCTCTCAGTCAGTTGATTCATTTTTTTATTAACATAAACACAATTTCAATATTCATCAATTACAATACATGAAGTCTTAAACATAATTACAAACTTGGGGAAAAATAGGGTGTTACAAATCCCCTTCCGTTCAACTTTTAGAAAAAGGTTTTGATTTTTTCCCTAGCTCTACATCGTATTCCTAATGAATACATCATTAGCTTGATTGAATTTGCAACGCATCGCCTTCCCCCTCATGAAGCAAAATAAATTAGGAAAGATTTTGGTTGAATCCTTGGTCATGTCAAACCTCCTAAACCTAACCCAACCAAAGAAGAACTTAAATCTATTTGGAATCTTAATAATAACCTTGACATCATCATCTTAAAATTCTATAAAGGTAACACCACCATCACCATGAATAACTCGAACTATGATTCCAAACTTGTTGACCTCCTTTCCTCATTCTTCTACAAACCTCTCCCTAAAAACCCTCTAATTACCATTACTAACCTTGTCATTAATGCCGTTAAATCTTCCTCCTTGGAACCAAACATTCAAAAAAAACTTATTCCCCATAACCCAAAAACCCCTCGGATCTATGGGCAACCTAAAATACACAAGAAAAGGCATTCCCCTCAAACCCATAGTAAGTGTTATTGGTGCCCCCACTCATTCCATTTCCAACTATATTGTTGTCAAGCGTATATCCTTTACTAGAAAAACTTCCTCCTTCATAAAAGACTCCTTGGATTTTATTCAAAAAACGTAGGATATTCATCTTGATGACCAAGACTTAATGATCATCTTTGATGTTGTCTCTTTATTTAACAAGATTATTGTACCTTAAGCTCTATATATCATCTCCAAGATAGTTGACCCTGAAACACTTAACCTAATTAGTGTTGATTAAGGTTGGTTGTCATTCATGTCAACCCTTGAAGAAAGCCCCGTAGCACAAAGGTATGGGTAATGAAACCAATATTGTTTGATGTAAATATGACTCATTATTGTTTTTCCATGGTTGATAAGAAGTAAATATGGATGAACTCCAAAGTGGTCCCCTTATGGTGAAAGCCCCCACGAGAAGACGCTTTGCGAAGTAAGAGAACACATGCTTAATTGTGGAATAATGAGATGAAGGACAGCCAATTTGTCAGGGAAACTATCCTAGATAGATAGTGCTTTTCATGCCATTTATGGTGGTATGTGTAATGTCACATAACTCCTCGGGGTTAGAGAGTTATGGCCATGAGAAGTTGGAGACCCCGGGTTTGGGTAAGGGACCCAAGTTTGTTTGATGGGTAACGGTATGAATTATGATATATTTTCAGATAATACTAGTATATATGGATATTGCATGTCATGCCATTTATGGTGGTATGTGGAACGTCACATAACTCCTCATGGTTTGAGAGTTATGGCCTTACGAAGTTGGAGGACCCTCATATGTCATCTAGAAGCCCCAAAAG
>JZKD02S1674809.1:1208503-1236446 GCA_000966675.3 Picea glauca
CAGAGTTGAGTATGTGGGCACAAAACAACAAGTGGCAGACATCTTTACAAAACCACTTCCACGGGAATCCTTTGAATATCTTCGCCAAAGACTTGGAGTTATTTCTACTCCAAAATGAATGTTTTTTGAATGTTTATCTTATATTTCTTAGATGTACATGAGGAAGCACCATAAGAGGACAGTTCAGTCAGGGGGAGCAACCCCGTATGGAAAGATACCATTGCCATTGATGATAAAGAGGGAGAGATTTATCAGATGCAGAGGACAGAGGCATGGTTCCAAGGGGAGAATATTTATCAGATGCAAAAGACAGAGGCATGGTTCTAGGGGGAGCAAGAGTGATATGATTTCAGTATTGCATCATAGTGTTGCCATCAATACCAAAGGGGGAGATTGTTGATTAAGGTTGGTTGTCATTGATGTCAACCCTTGAAGAAAGCCCCGTAGCACAAAGGTTTGGGTAATGGAACCAATATTGTTTGATGTAAATATGACTCAGTATTTTTTTTTCATGGTTGATAAGAAGTAAATATGGATGAACTCCAAAGTGGTCCCCTTATGGTGAAAGCCCTCACGGGAAGACGCTTTGCAGAGTAAGAGAACACATGCTTAATTGTGGAATAATGAGATGAAGGATAGTGAATTTTTCAGGGAAACTATCCTATATGGATATTGTTTGTCATGCCATTTATGGTGGTATGTGGAACGTCACATAACTCCTCACGGTTAGAGAGTTATGTCCATGAGAAGTTGGAGACCCCAGGTTTGGGTAACGGACCCAAGTTTGTTTGATGGGTAACGGTATGAGTTATGGTATATTTTCAGATAATACTATTATATATGGATAATACATGTCATTCCACTTATGGTGGTATGTGGAACGTCACATAACTCCTCACGGTTTGAGAGTTATGGCCTTACGAAGTTGGAGGACCCGCATATGTCATCTAGAAGCCCCAAAAGATCAAAGTAGTCAAAGTGGTTTAAGAGATTTTAAAAGGTAAATAATAAAGTGAAGTAATGAGTGTATTATAATTCAAATTGAACACAAAATAAATTATTTCAATAATAAATTTAATGGAGAAATTAGAAGTGGGTTAACCATAAAATAAGGAAAGTGGGGCCAAGTGACCTAGAAGATGTTTTTAAGGAAGCTACTTGAAGAGTATAAATAAGAGGCTAGGCTCTCTCATTTTAATCACACTTGAGCATATTGAATATATATAGGTGTCTGAGGTAACCAACTATATCTAAGCCTAATTTATGAGTGAAGGTGAAGAAAAGAAGGCTGAAATGCAAGGAAGGATAAATTCTTTTGATGGTACTTTCTAAGGTATGTTTTTTTTAGGTCATCTCACCATTTTTGCCATAAAAAAATTTTTATAATGATTCAGACCTTGAAATTGATATTCCATTGAGGAAAAATATCCAAGTATATGTGGTAAAAAATTTAGCTTGTGGGTCGTTGTATTTTTGGAGTTACACTCCGTGGAAAATAGGGTTTGTGGCTAGTCCTGAAACTAGTCAAAAACAGGTGTTTCAGGTAAAAACATCATATATTCTTCATAATAGATCCAAATTCAGTGAAACCAAATGTTTTGGTTAGATTACAGTCTGTAGTATGTTTTTTAACAGTTTTAGAGCGATTCAAAAAATATTTTGTGCGGGGCATGCTCTATAAGGCCGCTCTCTAGAATAAGCCAGATTTCAGCAAGGTATGTCATTTTTGTTATAAATCCTTTTCTGAGAGGTTCCAAGTAGTGACACCTGGAGGAATTGCATAAAACACACTGAAGAACATTGTTTATCAGTTTCATATCTTTATTCGTTATAGGTACAAAGTTATCATCATTTCAAGTTAGGGTTGTTGAATAATCCAAAAACTAGTCATGTGAGAAGTTTGATGAAGATGTTAGTCTCTTGTTGTCAAAGTTAAGGAAGGTTTGCAGGCATATGATCATATACACCAGTTCTATTACAGAGTTACAAATCATGTTTGGATGATGATGAGGTCTTTTGGTTAAGGTACATGTATGGTACAGGTTGATTATAGGTTGTTTGGTACAGGTTGGTGCATGGTTGATGCACTTGCTTATGGTACAGGTTGATTACAGGTTGAGGTACAAGTTGATGCATGGTTGATTCATGGTTCAGATTTATTGGTACAGGTTTACAGCGATATATCTCACAGTGATAGTGTGACAGTGGTTCCATCATTCTACTTCTACTTCAGGGTGGCAGGATGGGGCAAGGACAAGTGGTTGTAGATGGAGAACATAGGGGGTTTTAGCCTCCTTCTGGTTGTAGACTGAGAATTGGGGAGTTGGATCTTCCCTTAGGTTGTAGCCTGAGAAACTAGGGGGTTGGAGCCTCCTTCCAGTTGCAGCTGGAAAACAAAAGAAGTTGGTGCTTCCAATGAATGTAATTCTTCAAGACATATAAGAAAAAGCATTATGTGGTTTTCTCCCGATTTGGGTTTCCACGTAAAACACTGGTGCACTATGTATGTGTGTGATTTTTTATTTCTTACTGCTCATTATTGGATAATAATTCTACATTTATATAACATTTGAAGAAAAAGGATTATAATTACGCTATTACTTATTCACCCCCCCCCCCTCTCAGTAATCCAACAATTAGAATGTTCTTGACCTCTACCTTATTATCCTTCAGAGTTTGGAGTTATGAGTAGACTAAAGGCACAACCATGGGCTCTTCCTTATCCCTTGTGGTAGCTAATATTTTTATGGAACTTTTTGATACCTCGGCCTTAAATAGATTTCATCCCAAACATAAATGTAGGTTTAGGTTTTTTTATGATACTTTCGTTGTTTGGACTCATGGCCTTTCCTCGCTAACTTTGTTTTTCAACCATCTTAATAGACTTTCCCCCCATATCCAATTCACTATGGAAACGGAAAAGGACAATTATCTTCCCTTCTTGGATTCTTTTATCTCTTTCCTCCCAAATGGCTCTCTCACCCACCAAGTTTAACGTAAAGAGACTCACACAGACATATACCTCCATGGCCAATCCCGTCATCATCCTTCCCAAAAATCCATTGTCCTCAAAATTGTATTTACTCAAGCCATCCAAATCTCTAATACCCTATTCCTTGAAAAAGAAAAATCTCACCTAACCAAGGCCCTTATGTCCAATGGTTTCTCCAGCTCTCAAATTAACAAATCCTTTCGCTCATCTCTTAAACCAAAATCAAACAACTCTTCATCCTCTTCCCCTCTCCTTACTCTCATTTATCTTCCGTACATCCAAGGCACTACTAATCACATATATTCTCTCCAAAAATAATATCAACCCATTTTCAATCCCTTCAAGGCCCGCCAACAATATTTTAGATCTACGAAGGATAAATCTGACCCAATGTTTGGCCCATGAATTTACCAAATTCCCTACTCGTGTGGAAAATCTTACATTGGCCAAACTGATAGATCCTTCAAATCACATCTCAAAGAGAACATAGCTGACACACCCCATAATCGAATCTCCAAATCAGTTATTGTTGAACACTCCTTCAATCCTAAATATTTAATCTATTTTAACCAAACCAAAATCCTAGCCTCGTCACCCTATTACTCTTCTCGCATGATTCATGAATCTCTCGAAATTGAAAAGCATCCAAACAATTTTAACTGTGATGATGGGTATAAACTCAACCAATCTTGGAAACCTATCGTTCATCGCATTCATCAACAAACCTAATTTATTTTCCTTTATCCTCTAAATTTTTTCATCTTCTCGTCCATTTCCCTCTCCCCTAGCCTCTTCTCCATGTTATCATGTTTCTTCAATTCTCTAATTGAAGGCCCCCCCTTTTCCCCTCTTATTTTTAGTCATTTGATTTATTTAATGATTGTTGAATTAATGTCTACGTTAATCTCATCCCCATAACTTTTAATTCATCCTTTAAATATATTTTAATCATTTTACCACCCCCCTTTTTAATCTCATCATCCCCTTTTGTAATTTTATTTTTAATACATTATTATTTTTTTTAATTCACAAAGACTAATATTTGTCCACTTTCCAAATTGTAACCCTCTTATTTTCAATCATTTGATTAACTTATTGATTGTTGAATTCAATTATACACCAATCACGTCCCCATTACTTTTAATTCATCATTTTGACTATCTTTTTAATCATCTTATCTTCCCCGTTTCAATCATATCCCCCCCTCCTTTAATTTTCTTGTACTCTTCTTTTTATGAATTATTATTATTATTTTCAATTCACAACAACTAATAATTATCCTCTCAAATTTGTAACCCAACGTTCTTATTAAATTATCTTTATAAACTTCCCTCAGTGCTCTTTTCAAAGATAATTGCTTCAATAATCCTTGATGATGGGTGGAGTGTTCACTCGAAACATTGGACATTTCATAAACTCCATACATAGTTTACTCCCTGGAAACTAAATGAGCATTCTGAGAAATCGTGAAAACTTGTGCACTATGAAATTGATAATATCTTTGGAAAAAATAAATATAAGAATTGTGATTTAGTAAACGATTATATTATAGCTTTGTCTTGTAATCTTTGAATAATAAAATTTATTAAAAGAACATTATTATTATTAGTGAATAATTATATCATAATGTTAGTATTACACTATATGAAAAAGACATAATTATTCAAACCAAAAACATGGAATTCGGACCAACTCCACACCTCACATCCAAGTTAAACTTTAGGTTTACAATCAAAGGGGTAATGTGGTGTTCCCTTTATTAGTTGTGCAAGTCATGTAGGAATTCTCTCGATACCTATATGATCAATGTATAGTTGTGATTTGAGCAATTCCACTATCCATTAATACTAAAAGTCCCCTTAGAAACTTGGGTGAGTTCAAGACCATATCAACCTTGTTCTTCATTCAATAGGAGCATACTTGGTATTCTTTTGGTCTATTCACTGATGTGAGTGTCATATTTTAAAATTGTGCATTCCCATTGGAACTTATTTGCCTTCAAGCTCAATTATAGCCTATATATACAAACACCTCCCATGCATTCTATAAGATTTTGTGGTGTTAAGTTTATGCTGGAAAAATTGTGTCAAAGAGTGAGAAGTTCCTTGTTTCTAATCAAATTTCTTGTCTTTCCCTTGGCCTTATTTTTCCCAAATTTTTATTCAAAGTGTTGATTGCATAAGGGGAAGTGTTGCTTGGTTGTTTCTTCAAGAGATAGAGCCCATTGGATGAAATAAAGGACACTCCCATAGAGAAGGTGTTGTTCCTCTTTCCTTGAGAGGAACTATGTCGGGCATCCACTAGAGTTTCAAAACCTCCTTGCTTTAGGCTTAAATGGAAGATTCTAAAATCCAAAGGAAGTATCCATTAATATAAAAAGATATTCTTTAAAAGTTTGTTGTCGCCAATATTTTTTTAAGATTTTTTATAATTGACAGAGACCTAATTTTAATTAGATAAAAAGAATTAAACACATCATTCCATGAATAGAAAGCAACTTTATTAGGATAATAAGACATAAAATTGGATTTCTAAGAATCGATGTAGAAGATAGAAAGATAAATAGATACTTAAAATATCAAATAGTGAGGAAGTCTTAGATATTTAAAGATTGGAATGGAGGAGACATGTTGGGCATTATCAAAATGAAACCAATTGTTTCAGTAAACTTTAATAGAATCAATAACCATTCCAAACATACTTAGAATGTTGTAGAAATTTTCATTATACTAAAGCAAGGCAATATGTGTATCGGAAATTGCTTAACATATTACATAAGTTATTACAATCATACAAAATGACAAAAGGGTCTATGTCGTGAAACTGCTTCTTCAAACTTAGAATATAAAATGGATATATTTTTCAAACCAAAAAACTAGAAGTATAATCTTGCATGGAAACTTAAGAATGCTTATACAATAACTAGGAAAATATAGACTTGATTGCCCAAGTGGTTAATTCTAAAATCCTAGTTGTGATGTGTCAGTGCATTGTAAAACATTAATCTCTTCATGAACTCTTCTCTTGACCTGACATAGAAATATATACTCTCCAGAATCTTGTTACTTTGCAATGACATTTTTTCTTCCTTTTATCCTCAGTTATCCTCCTTGAGATTTGACACCTTTGAAGTAACCAAAAATAAAAATAGAAATAGTTATCACTGTGGGATAGTTAAAGTAAACCCAAAATATTCCACTCTCTCTAAAATAATAGGCATCATCGTGATTAGAGATCATTTTAACCTAAATTTGTCATGTTTCCTGCTAATCGACAATGATGAAACCTTAATGGATTTCGATGGATGCTTGTCAACCAATAGTGTGATCCTTTTTTAGTTGTCTATTGTAGGATAACTAACAGTGCACATATTGTGGTCAACTTTTTCCAAATGTATATACATGGTAAATGACACAAGTGGAAAGGCTTCATATCCTTTCTTAATAACAATCAATAACTCAAAACTTGGTTGCAATTATTGAATGATTTACTGAGATTACAAAGGATTTTCTCATTCATATAATCCTTCCAGATCATTCGTGCAAGTCAAAATCTGACTTGTAATATTCTTTGTCCAACAATCTTTTGTCAAAATTCCATGGAGATGGTATTCCAAGCTTGCACAAAGGAAAGACCCTTTTTACAAATGGCTTAATGTCATCATCCATGGCATTGAATTTTGATTGACCTATTTGGATTATAGATATTTTTACAAGTTCTTTTTCAATTCTCATTGCTACATTAGTTCTATCTTTAATCCCAATTTTTCTCAACTTCACATCCAAGGTATTATTTAAGAAATCAATTCCAACAGTCACTATATTATCTTTATCCATTATTTATTCCAATTTTTTGTGACATTTTGTAATAGAAGTGATGCAAAAGCATAGAATCCATACTCGGGATGTGAGGGTGAATATGGCTACAGAACAGTGTTGCATAACAATGACAGTGTTGTGGGATACTGAAAATGTTGTGGAATAGTGGAAATGTTGCAGAACAGCGACATTGTTGCAGGAATAATGACTAACTATGAAACATGACAATATTGTTGTAGAGGAGATTGGTTGTTGCAGATTATAATGATCTTGTGGATTGTGGCAGTGGATTAGAATGCGAGCGTTGCTACAAGAAATTGTTGTGGGAAGTTGTTGTAGGAGTGTTGCGGGAACTTGCTACGGGAATTTGTTGTAGAAGAGCCAGGGAAAGCTACTATAGGAGAGTTGTGGGAATGTTGTTGCAGAACCTGATAAATTGAAGGTTTTGGCAATGGAGCAGGATGAACTCTTTGCTAGAGAATAGACATGTTGCTTTGGGGCTGACGTCTTGCTACATAATGAATAGAAGACAAGTGCATGAGAGGAGAAGTGGAGTCAAGGGAATATTGACCACATGATTTATGAAGACAAATCGGAAGAAGGTGAACTGTCACAAAAGAAGAGGACGTACAGAGGAAGGAACATGTTGTTGAATGGAAGTTGAAGGTCATGGTGTAGAAGGTGAATCATTGCACAGGAAGAGTCATTGTAAATGAAAGGGAAGAAGATGAATATGAAAGGACATGTGGATCTCATTTGGAAGTTGAAAGTGAACGGCTTCCTAGAGATAGATAAACATAGCATTAGGTAGCTTGCGGAGGAGAGATTGTAGAAAGGAGATCTCGCGAGGAAGGGAAAGAGAATGGTTGATATTCCAAGGCCTTTGGCCAGACAATCCAACTAAATTTGTAAGCTCACATATTGGTTTTGGAGCCATTGTAATGCCAATGTATTTTGTCTCTACATAAATCAATAAAAGGAAATCAGGTTTCCATATTGAATCTTGATGTGTGTGTATGGATGAGTTTGTGTATTATTTTTTGGTTATATTATTTGTATGTTTGGATGTAATTGCATTTCCTTTGTCTGACGATTATAAAAATATGAGTGATGTTTGTCTCTATGTGGAGAATGGTTTGATTATGTTTATCTGCAAGTGGGCACAAGTCTGGGGAAGATTGTGCTTGGATTTATGGTTCTTTGTAGATGGGAACGAATGAATGATTTAATTTGTTGTGTAATGTGAATGTGGTTGCATTACTATTGAAGATTGTTTTGTTGAGATCTCATTGAATGTTGCCAATGAGGGTGAGTGTGGTGTTGGATATAAATCAACATGTAAAGATTTCATGGTGTATTTGTGTCATGTAGTTGTGAAGTCTGTGTAGGAAGGATGATTCCTAAGGTTACAAGCTAATCGTTGAATGCAATTTTGAGTGGAATAACTTGAAGGGAAATGCAACCAAATAGAATGTGTGGTGTTGTTGCAAACTGTTGGGCAAGTGTCATAATGGTTACAAACCACATGCCATGGATTGGAAGAATGTGGTGGTATACGGTCAACGCAAAATTGTGTTCTATTGGTGTGTCAAAATAGAATATGGTTTTTGGTGTGCAATCCTAGTGGTTGTGGCACCTCTCTGTATGGATAAATCTTTGTGGTTACATTGTGCAGAAGCAGTTTTGGAGCAACCATGTTCCAAATATCATGCAAGAGAACTAATTTTTCGATTTGTATGTACTCTGACGTGTAGGGGGTGGAATCCCATTGCATCAAGTGGTATCAGAGCAAGGTTCAACTCAGGGATGGAAGAATATGAAAAAAGGTATCAAGTTAGCTTCAGCTCTAAGATGAAATAAATTGCAAGAGTATGAGAGATTGGTTATGCTCCTGAGGATTTGGTTTCCCAATGGTGTTCCTCTCTAACCATGGTATCCATAATACCTAGGAGAACATTGTTTTAGCATGTGTTTTCTAGGAGAAGAATGGTAGGGGGAAGTGTTGGAGAAAAGGCATGTGAATGGTATTATGGTTGAGGGCTACGAGACAAATCTTGAAGATTTATCCATGAATACAAGCAGGTCGAAAAGATGTAGGAACCAAGAGTTAAAGGATTGAATATGATGGAATGGTAGTAGATTCAGAATCGGGATTGCATAAACAAAGAATATGCATGATATAAAATACCATATGTCAGAGTGAAGTTGCTATATGTGAAAATATTGAAGTTGTGAGAAGATGAAGATAGCCAAGAACATAAAGTTGCATGAAGTAAAGTCCAGAAGGTTGTTGTTGAGAAGGAAGATGGTGTTTGAGATAATTGGTTGATAGAGATATCTTTGAGATAATTGGTTGATAGAAATAGATGGCAGTTGTGGTGGCGGTTATCCATGACTTTTATCTTGAGATGGGAGAAGCAACACAAGTCAATCATGATCGAAAGAGATGGAAGTTGTGGTGGAAGTTATCCATAATTGAGATTAAATCATAGTCACTGAAAAATGAGTGATTGTGTGGTTTGAAGTTTTCTGACCATGGGAGTAGGTTGCAAGAGAAAATGCAGCCGAAATGTTTCTTGAACTGGACACTCAACTCATATGTTCCAAGGATTAAGTTGGTAGTAGTGAGTGCATTGTTACTAGATTGTGGCTAGAGATGAGAGTGGACCTGAAAAAAATGAGTAGGAACAAAGACACAGGAAATTTATAGTAGGTGAGGACAGAGGCACGTGTGGTGTGTGTCAGATGTAGAAAAGAGAGGAGGGAGTGAAGATGGAACTCTTTTTTTCCCTTAACATGTATTTGTTTGTTTGCAGAAAAAAGAAAATTTGCAACTGCAAATGGTAGTAGAATGTACTTTGCTAAGAAGAAGATGAAAGAAAAGTACTTTGTAGAGATTACATCATTTGTTGCAAGTGATGAAGATGCCCAAAGAGACTTCCTTAGTAGAAGATGATTCCTTGAAGAGAAGTGGCCTAGGAGGAATCATGGGTGAAGATGTTGAGTTGAATATGGATGAACTTACAATCCTGAAGAAGAGGAAGTTGTTGAAGATGTTGATGTCAGAGAAAGAGAAAAGATTACAAAAATTCTAGAGGAAGAAGACATGTTGCATAAGAATGTTAGAAGGATTGAAGACTGATAAGGACTGAGTGTGAAGGTGTTGTGTGAAGAGCAAGGCCATAAAAGGTATGTCTCTGCTAATTTTTGAACAATGTAAATACGCTAATAGAATCGTCGATTGAGGCAATCTCTGTGTTGTGAATTGATTCAAGGGAGGTGTAACATGTGAGCATTTGACTCCATGTTTGGTGGCTTCAAGCATGAGTGGCTAGTTTAAATGCAGGCACTTTGCACACTACATGAAAAAGGGCAGTGGGATGTCCTGGATGGGACATAACTCAAATCGAGTTGTGCAGGTGATGCATGGCTAAGGAGAACCTGACTAGTACTTATGGTGATGAAGAAAGAGAGACAAAGATGGTAGTAGTACCAAAAGGTGAGTTGCAATAGGAATGAGATGGAAATTCCATATTTTCATTGATAAGAGTATTGTTGCATATGGATGTGCAACAATGAGTTGAAAGAAAATGCAGTAGAAGAAGATGTCTTGCATTCCTTGTAGAGTTGAATGTATAACATTGAGGATTATGGTGTTGGTGAGTGAAACAGTGATGAAAGTTGCATTGGGCAACTGGAGATGTGAATGGTTTACCTCGTAAGCATGAGGGCATACTTTCTTAAAAACCTAGGAATTTTGATGCAGGAGCATCGAATTCATACTCAGGATGCTAGGGTGAAGATGGCTATGAAACAATGTTGTATAACGTAACATTGTTGTAGAAAAATATACTATTGTGGGATAGTGACAACGTTGTGGAATAGTGGCAATGTTGTGAAATAGTGACGTTGTTGCAAGAATAATGACTGGTTGCAAAGCATGACAGCATTGTTGCAGAAGAGATTGATTTTTGTAGGTCATAATGATGTTGTGGATTATGGAAGTGCAACAGAATGGGATTGTTGCTACAGGAACTTATTGTGGGAAGTTGTTGTATGAGTGCTACAAGAATTTGTTGTAGGATTGTTGTGAGAACTTGTTGCGGGAAGTTGTTGTAGGAGAGCTATGGGAATGTTGTTGCAGAACATGATAGATCACAGGTTATGTTAGTGGAGTAGGATGGATTCATTGTTTGATAATGGACATGTTGCTTTGGGTTTGATGTGTTTCTACCAAATGAATAGAAGACAAGTGTGTGAGAGGAGATGTGGAGTAAAAGGAATATTTACCACATGCCTCATGAAGACAGCTCGGGAGAAGGTGAATTGTCACAAAAGAAGAGGATGTGTTGAAGAAGGTGTGTGTTGTTGGATGGAAGTTGAAGGTCACATTGTAGAAGGTGAATCCTTGCTTAGGAAGATTCATTGTAAATGAAAGGGCATAAGATGAATATGAAAGGGCATGTGGAGCTCATTTGGAAGATGAAAGTGAATGGATTATTGGAGATAGATACACACGACAGTAAGTAGCTAGTAGAAGAAATCTTGTAGAAAGAAGATATCATGAGGAAGGGAGAGAGAATGGTTGAGATTTCCATGGCCTTTGGCCTGGAAATCGAACAAATGTTGTAAGCTCACATATTGGTCATGGAGCCATTATAATGCCAATGTATTTTATCTATGTGTAAATCAATAAAAGGAAATTAGGTTTCCATATTTAATCTTGATGCATATGTATGTTTTGGACAGGCGGTTCAAAGAACTAAGTTTTGAGGGTGTGCGCAAAAGTAGGAAGGACAACCATTAGGCATGCAAAATCAAATAGGCGCGCAAAATTTGTTTATTAAGGTTGGTTTTCATTGATGTCAACCCTTGAAGAAATCTCAGTAGCACAAAGGTTTGGGTAATGGACCCAATTTTGTTTGATGTAAAGTTGAATCATTATTTTCTTGTCATGGTTGACAAGAAGTACAAATGGATGAACTCCAAACTGGTCCCCTTATGGTGAAATCCCTCACGGGAAGATGCTTTGCGGATTAAGTTATCCTATAAGTATGGTTAGAGAACCCATGATTAATTGTGGAATAATGAGATCAAGGTCAATGAATTTGTTATTGAAACTATCCTAGATGGATAGTTCTTGTCATGTCATCTCTGGTGGTATGTGGAACGTCACATAACTCCTCATGGTTAGAGATTTATGGCCATATGAAGTTGAAGAACCCTCATGAGTCATATAGAAGCCCCCAAAAGTCAAGTGTTTGCAAAAGAAATTATTTAAATAATAAAGTAATTGGAGAACTCCCTAAAATAAGGAAAGTGTATTGCTACATGAAAGTATAAATAAGAGGCAAAGCTCTCTCGTTTAAGCACACTTGAATATCATTGAATATGTATTTTGTGAAAGGTTATTTGGGCAGGTATTATTGATAGAGAAAATTTGCAGCAGAAAAAGTGCGGCAGGAAAAGTGTGATAGAAAAAGTGCGGCAGAAAATTCACGACAGAAAAATCGCGACAGAAAAAGTGTGGCAGACAAATTGCGCTAGAAAAAGTGCGGCAGAAAAAATGTGGCAAAAAAATCGTGACAGAAAAATCGCGGCAGCAACATGGTTTGGGCCTATTTATGAGAGATATGGCACATCTTCTTTGAGGTATGTTTTGTGAGCTATGGTTTAGCTCTTGAGATGGTATTGGATGTTCAGTATTGTTGCATATATCATATTTATTGAGGGATGCAATTGGTATTTTTTTGTTCGTATTTGGCATATGGGTATTGGTCTTTGGTTGTGATGTGTTGTTGAAGTTGTTGGTTTATCTTGAGGCTACATAACAGTGAGGTTGTGGCACATGGTTTGATGTAATGGTTTAGGGTATTTGGTTTATGGATAGAGTGATGAATTGTTAGATAAATTTTGATGGTTATATTGGTGTATGTCTTTGGTATATGGTTGAGGTACATGTTGGGTACATGGTTGAGACAAGTAGTTGATGAGTTGGCACATACATGAGGTGTATAGTTGATGAGTTGGCACATACATGAGGTGTATAGTTGATGAGTTGGCACATACATGAACTGTATAGTTGATGATGTTGGTACATCTTGATGAGTCAAGGTTGATGCATGGTTGATGCATGGTGTTAGCGACAATTTTTTTCTTGGACACAAAGGTACCCAAGCCTGCAGGTAGCATGGGAAGCGCTCGAGCACAGCACGGGAGAATCCCTTTTCCAGTTGCAAGTAAAGCGAGCGGGCAAAGTGTTGGTTGTTAGCCGCCGAGATTCAACTGCAAAACAAATCAATGGTCATCGGGTTTTCGGGGCTGTCAAGTTGCCCTAGATTTAGCACGAAGGGTAGCGCCCATAGTTCAAGGAAAATCTGGGTCATCTGATCCAATTGGGACAGGTGGCGGCCAGTCATCGTATCGGGGATCAGTGTTTCGGGATACAAGGAGCCTCCCATTCTTTACAGCTGAAATCGCTGAAACGCTGGAAGCACCTTTGGAGTCGAGCCCACTGTCCTCGCCCCAGGTCACATCAAGCCGAGCCTGTTAACAGGGGAAGCCCCCTTTATAATAGTGAATACTATCTGGGTCGTTCATCTAAAGGACGTGCGGTGCACATCCGTGTCACGTCGGCATTCGGGAGTGCGAGGGGTAAGCTCACCTCATCATTTCACCTCTCAAAACCTCGAATCCCGAAACGTCGAAAGTGCCTAGGATTAGGCCCATGGTTTTGGCGCCTGGTCACAGAGGAGCAGGCCTAAAGGAGGGGCGCTAATGTTTATCGTTTGGCAAGACGGGTCCCAAAATTACTAAGAGCGATCTTAGCCATTCATCCTCGAGGAACACGTGGCACGCGATTAGGTTCTTCACCTTTTTGCCCATCGTGATTTCAAAGCATAAGGAACGGCTCTCTCATATCCCTAAAGCGTGAAGCATCGAAGACGTCTCGGACCCGGGCCCACAGTATTTCCGAATCAGTTCAGAACCGTCATATCAGTGGGGGGATGTGTGGCGATCGTTAGGACCTCCCGGCATTTCTCCCATCACTATTTCGAAGAAAGAAGACCCGCTCTTTCCTACCCACGAACCCCGAAATGTCAAAAGCACTCTATAAATGGGGGTAAGGTCACGGCCCGTGGTCACTCGAGAAAGAGGAAAGTGTTGTACAAAAGGGAGGCCAAAAGCGCTGAATTGAGTGTCAGAAAGGGAGCATTGTGTTCTCCAGAACTCGATTCAACGTGATCTAAATACTGATACCTACTGGGAATGAATGAAGAAGAGAGAGGGTGGTTGAAACCTTGCCTCACTCATTAATTACGAAGTATGGATGTTCCGGCTGAAAGTCTACCCGAGAAGGTCCCCTGTACTAGTTCTTTTCACGGAAGCCACGCCGAGCCCTTGACTCGCCAGGAAATTTTGCACATGCTAATTCAGCATTTAAAGGCTCAGCTACCCCCTGGCGCGAGCCATGCAGAATTAAGGTGGCGTATCACAGGGGAGTGTAGGCCAGATTTGATTGAAGAGACTCCTCGCCCTGAAAGTCCAGTAGGCCTCTGTTGAGAAAAATGTTTGGGAGTAAATATATACTTAATTTTGATATTTTTAGGGGATGTTGATGGTTGAGCTAGGCTCCCACTCTGTAAGTTTGATTAAGTGTTGGTCGCTCTGGTTAATGTATAAGGCATTTGAGACTTCTTACTTTATGGATGTCAGCCTCTTTTTCCATCTCTTTGTTTACTGTGTTAGAACAGCTCAGAATTGGAGGATCCAGTCAAGTTGCGTTGTTGTAGGATGATGTAGGTTGGATCACTGCAACAGTCGCAGTGTTTCTAATCAGTTCTTGTGTTCTCTTAGCACTGGAATGGCTTGGAATTGGAGGATCCAGTCGAGTCACCCTTCAGCTCCTTGAAACTCTGGACCAAGAGGATCTTGGCTTCTGAGTTTTTCTTCCTCAAGCTTCCGAAGGCCAGTTGCCCAAGGCAGTCTTGCTCACCCTTCTCACAAGTCTTCCATCTACCACCCTTTAATCTACTTACTGACGGAAGTTGGATCAAGACCTCCCTTACTTTCTACATACCAAACCCTGGTTCCTGAGTCAATGTTGCTTTCCTGGGTCTATTGCCATTCGACCACCCCCAATTATAAAATCGTGACATAAAAACTGATGGGCGTCGGGATCTGCTCCTGCAAGAAATCCAGGAGTGACTTTTGACGCTAACACATGGTACATGTTGGTTCAAGTTATTGCTACAAGTTTTTTGGTGCTGGTTGATTGGTATAGGTTGTTACAGGTTATTGGTACAGTTTGACAGTGGCAGTGGTTGATTCAGTGATAGTGACAAATTGTCTACATTTATCATTTATATTTCAGGGCGGTTGGATGGGGCAAGGACATGTGGTTGTAGCCGGAGAACTTAGAGGGTTGTAGCCTCCTTCTGGTTGTAGCTAGAGAATTGGGGAGTTGGAGCTTCCCTCAGGTTGTAGACTGAGAAACTAGGGGGTTGGAGCCTCCTTCCAGTTGCAGATGGAAAACAAAGGAATTTGGTGCTTCCAATGAATGTAATTCTTCAAAACATATAAGAAAAAAGCATTTCGTGGTTTTCTCTCGCTTTGGGTTTCCACGTAAAAACATCGGTGTACTGTGTATATGTATGATTTCTCATTTGTTCATTGTTTATTTACTCTGCAATTATTGAATGATAATGCTACATTGATATAACACTTTCATTATATGTTTAAAAAGGATTAAATTGCTCTATTACTGATTCACCTCCCCCTCTCAGTAATCCAACAATTGGTATCAAAGTCGGTTCCTTCATAAATCAGTTTAACCACTAAAAGGAAGATCATGGAGAGAAACAACTTGTATAAAAATGGAATACCACAGTTTCATGGACAAAAGTATGCATTTTGGAGCATAAGGATGAAGACATATATACAAGCACAAGGATTTGAAATTTGTCAATGAATTGTAGATGGATACACAGTACCAGCAGTTCCACCAACAAATGATAAAGTAGTGAAACTCAGTCAAAATAATTCCAAAGTCACAAATGCACTTATGAATGGTCTTAGTGAAACGGTATTCACCAAAGTTGCACATTGTAAATCCGCTAAAGAGATTTGGGACAAAATTCAAAATATTTATGAAGGAGATTCAAAAGTCAAAGCAGTAAAGCTTCAAACTTACAGAGGTCGGTTCGAACAACTTAAGATGAAGGAAGATGAGAATATTGCAGCTTACTTTTTACGAGTTGATGAAATAGTAAATGCAATCATCGGATTGGGAGAAGAAATTGAAGAATCTGTAATTGTTCAAAAGGTACTAATATCTCTTCTTATGAGATTTGACCCTAAGATATGAGCACTAGAAGAAAGAGCAGATATGAACTCAATAAGCATGGACGAATTACATGGAATCTTCACAGCATATGAAATGAGAACTGAACAGGAAAATCCAGATACAAAAGAAGCAGCCTTCAAAGCATCCAAAAAGAAAAAGAACTTAGCAGCAATAGTGATGTCTCAGAAGATGATGAAGAAGTGGCCAACTTTGTCAAAACATTGAACAAGGGAACCAACGACAGGTATAGAGGTAAGCTTCCTTTGATTTGTTTTAATTGTGATGGTATTGGTCATTTTGCTAACAAATGTCCTCATAATAAAAAGAGAAATGATGAAGGTTACTCAAATAGAAAACAAACATATAAAGGAAAAAGAACCACAAAGAAAGTTTTCAAGAAAAGCTTATGCACCAAAGAAGACATTTCATCATCAAATGAAGATGAAGTCAGTGGCAGTGAGACAGAAAGAGTTATATTCATGGCAGTAGAAAACTCTGATAAAGAAGACTCTGAATAAGAATATCAAGAAGCCGAAGAAGAATATGAAGAGGCGGAAGTTGGCTACCGAGAAGAATTGATGTGTGCCATAAAAGTTATCAAAAGAGAAAAGAAGATAAACAAGAAACTACAAGCGGAACTAGACAAGAAAGAAGACACTCAAGAACTAGAACAAATGATCACAAATTCGAAGGTTCAAATACAAGAAGATAAAAGAATTGAAGAAACACTCAAAGAACAGCTAGAAGAAAAAGACAGGATCATTGGAAATTTGGAAGCAGAGATTGTCACATTAAGAAAGGATCTTCAAAAGAAAAATATGCAAAACAGTTAAAAAGTTTTGAATGAAATTATCAGCAGTCAAAAACCTCATCATGACAAGTCCAGACTTGGATACAATCAGACAGAAAATGGATCAAGCTCCAAAACAACAGAGCAAGAAACATATCAAAAAAACTATGCAGAAACAATCAAAGGGGATATGAAGATCTACAAGGAAGATTACAGGGACACTCCTCCACTGAGAAGATTTAGATTTTAGAATCACCAACCGACAGATAGGCCTCAAGAAGAAGAAGAATTCATAAGAGTACCTCCTTTTAGAAGATATTCAACTCCCAGGTATCAAACTATCTTTTTTGTTTTATGTTATGCATGTAATAATTTTGGACATAAAGCGGTGAATTGCAGAGCTAACAACGGGAACATAAACAAATTTGAAAGTCATACACAAAAGGGTTATCCAGGAAGGCCTAGTGAAACATGGAGAAGAAGTTACAATAGGTTTGAATCCTTGATCACTGAAGTGGAATGTTACAAATGTAACGACTTTGGACACATGGCCAAAGATTGCAGAATGACAGTCCCTCCTAGAGAACCGCAACAGAATAACGATAGTCACATACATGAACCTCAGAAAAGGACATGGATAAGAAATAAGAATCAGTATAGCAATGAAGAATGCACACTCGCTCTACAATATAAATAGAAGAAACGTGGTTGGTATGTTGACAGTGGTTGTTCAAAACACATAACAGGTGATAGAGACAAGTTTCTTACTTTAATAAAGGAAAGAGATGGATCAGTCTCCTTCGGAAATGATCATTCAACTAAAATCATTGGAAAAGGCACAGTCAGAATTGGGAACAAGAATACAAAGGCAAAAAATGTTCTACTAGTGGAATATATGAAACATAATCTTCTAAGTGTGAGTCAAATGTGTGACCAAGGTCATAAAGTTACTTTCGATTCACAAAAGTGCAAGATAAGAAAAGAAGGTTCAGAAAAATTGATTGCTACAACTGCGAGAACTTCAAGCAACATATATGTGTTAAGTGAAATTGGAAATGAAACGTGTTGTGTAGGAAAGGAAGATGAAAGTTGGTTATGGCACAAAAGAATGGGTCACATACATTTTGATAACCTTGTCAAAGTCAGCAAAAGAGAAGCAATCGGAAAAATGCCCCAGATCACGAAACCAACCAACACTTTATGCAAGCATTGTCAACGAGGAAAGAAAACAAAGACCAAATTCAAATCAAAGGAATATTCAACAACAAGACCACTGGAAATTGTGCATACTGATCTAGTTGGACCAAATACGACAAAGTGTTTAAAAGGTGAGAAATACGTTATGTTATTAGTTGATGATTAGACAAGAATGGTTGTAGTTTGTTTTCTCAAGAATAAGTCAGAAGCTTTTGAAAACTTCAAGATCTACAAGGAAATGGTTGAAAATGAAATGGATTAAAAAATCAAATGCTCGAGATCTGATAATAGAGGAGAGTTCACTTCAAAGGGATTTATGGACTACTGCAGCAGTCATGGAATAAAAAGGCAATTCTTCGTTGCTAGGACACCTCAACATAATCGAGTTGTTGAAAGAAAGAACAGGACAGTATAGGAAATGGCTCGAACAATGCTAATGGATTCCAAATTGACAGATATTTTTTGGACACAAGCAGTGCATACAACAGTTCACATTCAAAACAGATTAATGCTCAGAAACAACACTGACAAAAATCCCTACGAGCTATGGAAATGAAGACCAACAAATGTGAAGCACTTTAGAGTTTTTGGTAGCAAATGCTACATCAAAAGAGAAGATGGCAGAATGGGAAATTTTGACTCTCGTGTGGACAAAGGAGTACTTGGTGGTTACTCAAGTACAAGGAAAGTATACAAGTGTTACAATCTGAGATTGAACAAAGTTGTGGAAAGCATCAACGTAACAATTGATGAAACGGGTCTACAAGAATTAAAGGAAGAAGAAAATAAATCAATGGAATAGATTTACAAAGAAGAAGCAGAAGATGAAGAAGATTCGACAGAATCAGAAGAGAAATTTTAGGAAGTGACTCCAAATACACCTAGCAGATGAGTACAGAAGAATCATCCTTCAGATCATATTATCGGAAACAAAGATCCAAGAGTTGAGACTAGAAGAAGAATTCATTCACCAGAACAAACACACCTAGTACTCTCATCTACGATTGAACCAACCTGTTTTGAAGAGGTCAGCAATGATGAATTTTGGAATAAGGCAATGGATGAAGAATTGGATCGAATAGAGAAAAATGATACTTGGGAATTGGTTCCAAGACCACGGAATAAGAATGTGATCGGAACAAAGTGGGTATACAGGATTAAATTGAATGAAGATGGGTAGGTTACAAGGAACAAAGCTAGATTGGTATGTAAAGGATATGCACAGGTTGAAGGATACGACTTTGAAGAGACATTTGCCCCAGTTTCCATAATGGAAGCAATCTTATTGTTTTTAGCTTATGCATGCTCCAAAAATATTAAAGTGTATCAAATGGACATAAAATCATCTTTTCTGAATGGGGAACTTGAAGAAGAAGTCTACATTGAACAACCAGAAGGATTCCAATTGTCAGAGAAAGTAGATTATGTGTGTAAATTAAAGAAGGATTTGTATGGTCTAAAATAGGCTCCTAGAGCATGGTACTCTAGACTGGAAAAATATCTACAACAAGCAGGGTTCAGAAAAGGAAGTGCAGACAACAACCTCTACATCAAGGTAAGTCAAGATAGTATTTTATTAATTGAAGTTTATGTTGATGATATTATTTTTGGTATTGATGATGACAGGTTAAGCCAGAAATTTGCAAAGAATATGTAGAATTAATTTGAAATGTCATTATTTGGAGAACTATCCTTCTTTCTAGGACTTTATATACGTCAAAGCCACCAAGGAATTTTTATTTCTCAAACCAAGTATATCAGAGAAATTCTAAAGAAGTTCAGAATGGAAGATTGCAAAACATTTATCACTCCCATGCCAACCAATTGCAAGTTAAGCAAATATGATGATTCCAAGTATACAAATCAGAGGCAATACAGGTCAATGATTGGTATCCTACTATATGTGATAGCATCCAGACTATATGTAATGTAGACAGTTGGACAGGTGGCACAATTTCAAGAAGCACCAAAGGAATCACATGTATTAACAGTGAAGAGGAATTTCAAATATCTCAAAGGAACATAAGAGTTTGGATTATTGTATCCAAAAGGAAAGGATCGATCACTTATTGCCTACACATATGTAGATTGGGCAGGTTGTATTGATGACTGACAAAGCATCAGTGGAGCAACGTTCTACTTAGGTGAGTGTTTAGGATCATGGCTAAGCAAGAAACAATCACTAGTATATTTATCTACAGCTGAGGCAGAGTATATTGCAGCAGCAACATGTTGTACACGGGTTCTTTGGATGAAACAAACTCTGACAGATATACAGGTTCAGTATGAGGAGCCCATTCCAATATATTGTGATAACACAAGTGTCATCGGTATCTCAAAGAACCCGGTGATGCACTCCAAGACAAAGCACATTCCAATCAAGTATCACCTTCTATGGGAACAGGTTGCAGAAAAGAACATCAGAGTTGAGTATGTGGGCACAAAAGAATAAGTGGTAGACATCTTTACAAAACCACTTCCACGGGAAGCCTTTGAGTATCTTCGCCAGAGACTCAAAGTTATTTCTACTCCAAAATTGAATGTTTTTGAATGCTTATCTTATATGTCTTAGATGTACATGAGGAAGCACCATAAAGTGGACAGTTCAGTCAGGGGGAGCAGCCCTGGATGGAAAGATACATTTTCCATTGATGACAAAGGGGGAGATATTTATCAGATGCAGTAGACAGAGGCATCATTTCAGGGGGAGAAATGGTCACATAGATGCAAAGGACAGAGGCATGGTTCCAAGGGGAACATGAGTGATATGATTTCAGTATTGCATCAAAGTGTTGCCATCAATTCCAAAGGGGGAGATTGTTGATTAAGGTTGGTTGTCATTGATGTCAACCCTTGAAGAAATCCCAGTAGCACAAAGGTTTCGGTAATGGACCCAAGTTTGTTTGATGTAAAGATAACTCATTATTGTCTTGTCATGGTTGATAATAAGTACAAATCGATGAACTCCAAAGTGGTCCCCTTATGGTGGAATCCCTCACGGGAAGACGCTTTGCGGGTTGAGTTATCCTAGAAGTATGGTTAGAGAACCCATTATTAATTGTGGAATAATGAGATGAAGGTCAGTGAATTTGTTAGTGAAACTATCCTAGATGGATAGTTCTTGTCATGTCATTTCCGGTGGTATGTGGAACGTCACATAACTCCTCACGGTTAGAGAGTTATGGCCATATGAAGTTGAAGAACCCTCATGAGTCATATAGAAGCCCCCAAAAGTCAAGTGTTTGCAAAAGAAATTATTTAAATAATAAATTAAATGGAAAACTCCCTAAAATAAGGAAAGTGTAATGCTACATGAAAGTATAAATAAAAGGCAAATCTCTATCATTTAATCACACTTGAATATCATTGAATACCTATCTTTGTGAAAGGTTATTTAGGCAAGTATTATTGATAGAGAAAATTTACAGCAGAAAACGTGTGACAGAAAAATCACGGCAGAAAAAGTGCGGCAAAAAATTCATGGCAGAAAAATCGCAACAAAAAAAGTGCGGCAGAAAAAATCGCGGCAGCAACATGGTTGGGGTTTATTTATGAGATATATGGCACATATTGTTTGAGGTATGTTTTGTGAGCTAGGGTTTATCTCTTGAGATGGTATTGGATGTTCAGTATTGTTGCATATATCAGATTTGTTGAGGGATACAGTTGGTATTTTGTTGTTGGTATTTGGCATATCATGGGTATTGGTCTTTTGGTTGTGATGTGTTGTTGAAGTTGTTGGTTTAACTTGAGGCTACATAACAGTGAGGTTGTGGAACATGGTTTGATGTAAGGGTTTATGGTATTTGGTTTATGGATAGAGTGATGAATTGTTAGATAAATGTTGATGGTTATATTGGTATATGGTTGAGGTACATGTTGGGTACATGGTTTAGACAAGTAGTTGATGAGTTGGCACATACATGAGGTGTATAGTTGATGAGTTGGCACATACATGAGGTGTATAGTTGATGAGTTGGAACATACATGAGGTGTATAAGTGATTATGTTGGTACATATTGATGATTCAAGGTTGATGCATGGTTGATTCATGGTACATGTTTGTTTAGGTTATTGGTACAAGTTGTTTGGTGCAGGTTGATTGGTACAGGTTGTTACAGTTTATTGGTGCAGGTTGACAGTGGCAGTGGTTGATTTAGTGACAATGACAGGTTTTCTACATTTGGCATTTATATTCTGGGGTGGTTGGACAGGGCAAGGACAGATGGTTGTAACCGAAGAACTTAGGGGGTTGTAGCCTCCTTCTGGTTGTAGCCAGAGAATTGGGGAGTTGGAGCTTCCCTCAGGTTGTAGCCTGAGAAACTAGGGGGTTGGAGCCTCCTTCCAGTTGCAGCTAGAAAACAAAGGAAGTTGGTGCTTCCAATGAATGTAATTCTTCGAGACATATAAGAAAAAGCATTTCGTGGTTTTCTCCCGCTTTGGGTTTCCACGTAAAAATATTGGTGTACTGTGTATGGGTATGATTGCTCATTTGTTCATTGTTTATTTACTCTGAAATTATTGGATGATAATGCTACATTGATATAACACTTGCATTATATGGTTAAAAAGGATTAAATTTCTCTATTACCGATTCATCCCCCCTCTCAGTAATCCAACAAAAGCAGGACGAACAATAGTTGAGAATGAAAAAGTAGCATGCAAGTGCAAAGGCAGGAAAATCATGCCCAAACAATGAGTTTTCATGAGTTGTAATGAGTCATCATGATTTGTTATACAATTTTGGGATAAGTGAGTAGGGTTTTGAGCCCTAAATTCTATGTATAAATATTTAATGGTTCGGGAAGAATAGGTAGTTGAAGTTGAGTTGATGTTAGGTTGAGGCTGAGAGAATAGATTGAGAATGAGAGAGAGAGAGAGAGAGACTATGTATGAAATTTTATGGAGGGTTTAGCAAAGAGATGCTTGCACTTCAGAGCAGCTAGGTAGGATGGGGAAGGATATCATGATATATCTATTGTAAGTGCAGTGCACAAGCCTAAGATGATTGCATGAAGAATAATAAAGAAGCAAGTCGTTGTGGACGTAGCCCAAGAATCACGTGAACCACGTTAAATTATGTGTCTGAATGTCTTTTTATGCAATTGTTCATAGATGTTCTATTTATCCATAACTAGTTCTAAATCTATTTATTAGATTATTGATGTGCAGTAATGATGAATGTTACAGTTAATAGTTTATGTTCCAATCTGTGTCACAATGGTGTTGCATAAATAATGTTTACTAATCAATCAAGGGAAAAGAGACACAGAATACCATGTACCAAGTAGATAAGTAGGAATGAATATGTCAATGGCCTCACATCCCCTTATTCCTGCAAAAACTTGGTCCTCGCAGCCCCAATAGATGCCACGGGTGAGACTTCACTTGCATGCAAGTGATGCTGAACGGTTCGGTGTCTATAGGGTTTGTTGGTAGAATAAATTGAACCTAGGCTACTACAACCACATGCACCAACAAAATGTTATGTTGTCGGGACCCAGAATTTGTGATTGAGGGAATGTTTTGGAGCCCGACTAAGAAAGAGATCATCGAATGACTAGAAAGGAAGGAATGAGAATTTACCTGGAAAGAGAATAGAAACCCTCGGATGAGCAACGAGCAATGGATGCAAAGGTATGTGTACACATAACTGCATGATATTTTCTCTGGAGAATTTCTGATTATCTTAACTAAATGGTTAGAAAGATTAGTGGAGAATACTGGAAGGTACCGAACCACAGCACCACGAAACTGGACTCCTGAGTTGGTAAGACAATTGAATTCTATAAGTAATAAGACTTCCTGTGTAGTTGATTTTTGGTTGAATAGCATATTGGGGGGTTATATTATGGAATTTGCAATAGATTGTACACAATCATATAATGTTGCAAAGAGGGATTTCTTTAAGGGTCCGCACGGAAGGTTTATGAAATCATTGTGTACCTAGATAAATATGTTGTTGTGTTGATGGAATCCGATTGCTAAGAGGCCCCGCGCACATAGGGGAACTAAGGGATGACTAGGGGAAGGTCTGAAGGTAGGAAATAATGAAGAAGCAAATGAAGAAAGAAGGGAGGGACACAGGATGCATAGAAACAAGGAAGGTATATTAGAGGAATAAGATGAGTTTGGAGTATTATGCAGTGGAAGAAGTTACAAGAGGTTGAAGATTGGGGCTGAGAAAGGAGAACTGCGCAGTGAGTATGATTGGAGAGGACCTTGCGCAACAATCCAGACCATAGAGATATTGCACAAAGAAGGAGAGGAAGATGAGTCTCAATTTAGTCCTATAAAAGAAGAATTGGTAAGTCCTACTTAGGATGAATCATGTGTCGAATCCACGACCCCATGTGCATCAGCAAAATCTGAGGTAAAAGTTGAGGATTTGTCAAAATCACTTATAGTTAACAAAGGAAGTCAGAATAGTGGGAGCAGTGCATTGATTCATAGCAGTGGGAGCAGTACTTCAAGTCAAAGTCATCCAAAATCACCAAGGGGAGGTATTACACCAAATAACATAGCAGGGTTAGATAACACATTGAGACTACCTGAGTTCCAAGGAGCTGGGTCGAAGGACCCAGAACAACATCTATTTGCATGTGAGACAATTTGGGTTGCGGAGAATGTCCAAGACAAGGCCATAAAGATTGTGCAATTGGAAAACACATTTAGAGGCCGTGCATTAGTATGGTATATGAAATTGCAGAGTACTATGCCTACAGGTCAAGCAAGGACTTTAGAAAAAATTAGACAAGCATTGTTGAAAGAGTTCAAAAAACTGAAGTCTTAGTCGCAGTACATCACAGAATTGAAGGAAATTAAACAAGTGCAGACTGAGTCAATGTGGTATTATGATCAAAGATTTAAGGATTTGATGGGTAGAATGACATTTCAAATTCTCGATCAACAACACCAAGAATGGTTTATTGCAGGACTACTACCACACATTCGTCGACCATTGATTCGATAGAAGGTTGTGTTGCAACCTGAAACTTTATAGATTGTGATGAAACTAAAATCATCTCCTGTATGAGATGGTGGGGGGATGGCGCAAGTACAAATGTAGTTAGTTGCCTTAACAATTCAATTAGCAGAGCTTACAAAAGGGAAGGAGAAGTGGGACAAAGTCTGGTGTACCAAGTGTAGCACTGAAGGCCACCATAAGGATGAATGCCCCGCTTTTGTGCAACATTTGGAGAATGGAGCACCAAATCCATTACCAGGAGGGGTATACTGTGAAATATGTAAGAAATGGGGACATCATCCACATGATTGTCCATTATTGCAGAAATACCAGAGTACGCCAAGAAAAAAAAATTGTATCTTTTTCAAGTCAGTCAAGCACGAAGAGAAGGATTGTCACGCATTCGATTTGATGAGAGAGCGCCCTTCGTATATGTATCAGATTCAGGAGAAGAATATTGCGATAGAAGTAGGTGTTCCACAGCATAACAGTCAAAGAGGATTTAATTCGGGAAATAGAAGAGGATTTGGCAAAGGTCGAGGTAGAGGAGGTAGAGGACTAATAATATGTTACAATTGTAATCAATCGGGACACTTAGCTCGTGACTTCTTGAATCCTTGTAAAACCTGCACATATTGTAGAGCATTGGATCATGTGACAAAATAATGTCCTCAACTACTTGTGAAGTGGCAGGAAAGAGGGAATCAAAACCAGAACCCAAATCAGAACGTACAAAAGATATTAGTCGAGAAACGCAATGAAGGACCTACAATAGTAGTTGTTACGTGTGGAGGATCTAGAACAGGGGTTGATGCGATGAGTTAAGGGCAGCAATTGGATCAATGGGTAAGAAAAACTGCAGGACCTATGCTGACAAGTACCAAAAATTGAGGGGGAACACGCGGTAGAAGGACCAGAGCTTGAATTTGATGTGTATGCACAACCACTAAAGACATGAAAAGTAAATATTGGGACAAAGGAAAACCCAAAGTTTGCACAGACAGGCGATTACTGGAGTAATGAAACTATGGAGAAGGTTGCAGATATATTGCGTGAGTATCAGGATCTATTCCCAACTACATTCTCAGAGATGAAGGGGATAGTTGGTGAGTTAGGAGAAATGAAGATCCATTTGAAACCAAATGCTAAGCCAATGAGATAGAGGCCCTAAAGGTTAAATCTGAAGTATAAAGAGAAGGTGAAAGTAGAGATAGACCGAATGTTGGAAGCAGGAATCATTGAACCAGTAGTGGAATCAGAATTGATAAGTACAATGGTAGTACAATATAATAAAACAGGGGGAATCAGAATTTGTGTAGACCTAAGAAAGCTAAATGAGGCATGTCTACATGATCCATTTCCAACATATTTTACACATGAAGTGCTAGATAATGTAGGAGGGCAGGAGGCCTATTCTTTCACAGATGGATTTTCATAGTATCATCAGATAAAGATTGAGCCAGAAGACAGATATAAGACTACTTTTTCAACAGAGTGGGGAAGCTACTAGTACACAGTAATGCCTTTTGGCCTGAAGAATGCACCTGCAGTTTTTTCAAGAATAGTTGTCGCGGCTTTTAAGGAATTTATTCATAAGTTCCTTGAAGTTTACTTAGATGATTGGAGTGTGTTTATTCTATTGAAAGATCATGTAGAATTACTCAGGTTAATGTTGGATAGATGTAGACAATGTTATATTCCATTGAATTTAAAGAAATGCATTTTTTGTTCGCCTTTTGGAATTCTTTTGGGCCGTTTGGTATGCAAGCAAGGCTTATTAGTGGATCATGCCAATATTGCAGTGATTTTAGATTGACAACAACCCACATTAGTCAGACAGTTGAGAGAAAATCAAGGTCATACATGATACTACAAGGAGTTCATTAAGGGTTATGTGTAGATTACAACACCCATGGAGAAGTTGTTGAAGAAAGAAGCTAAGTTCTAGTGGAACGAGGACTGTCATAAGGGTTTGAATACATTGAAGCATAAATTAGTGATTGCGTTGATTTTGATATTCCCAGATTGGAAGAAGGAGTTCCATGTTCATGTGGATGCATCATCCATAGCTTTAGACGCAGTATTATCTCAGCCATGGGAAGGAGACATAAACAACCCAATTTCTTTTGCAAGCAGGAAGTTGTCAACAACAGAAAATAATTACACTACCACGGAACGAGAAGGGTTGGAAATGCTATATGCACTGCAGAAGTTTAGAGATTATTTGTTGGGTTCACATTTTAAGATGTATACGAACCATTATGCAATAAGATACTTAGGAAACAAGCCAGTGTTGGGAGGGAGAATATGCAGATGGTTGTTGTTTTTCCAGGAATATGATGTTGAGATCGTTGTGAAACCAGAGAAGTTGAATGCATGACCAGATCACTTATCGCGCATATTATCAGGAGAAGATATAGGGAATCTGGATGACGGTTTATCGGATGTGTGGTTATTTGAAATTAAAATGGTGGATGACTACTTTGCAGAGATTGTGCAGTTTTTAAGTATAGGAATGGCCCTGTTGGACATGACAGTGGTGCAGAAGAAACAATTAGTGGTTAAAGCAGCAGACTATCACTTAATTGCAAGGAACTTATACAAGTTAGGTGTTAATGGGATATTAAGACGATGTGTGTTAGAGAATGAAAGGCCAGTGATATTATCAGAAGCACATGAAGGTATTGCAAGAGGACATTATGCAAGTAAAGAAACAACGCGGAATATTTTTTACGCGGGGCTCTGGTGGCCCACACTTCATAAGGATGCTAAAGAATAATGCCAAGCATGTGATATTTGTTAGGACCCTATAATGTACCTTTTTGTTCACACT
>JZKD02S1674809.1:1241726-1259021 GCA_000966675.3 Picea glauca
GGGAAGTTACCACCACACCTATCCCACCGGGAGAAAAGAAGAATCATTCAACAAAGTGCTCGGTATAGCTGGATAAGTGGGTGTCTTTTCCACACAGGACTTGATCAAGAAATCTAAAGGTGCATTAGAGAAGATGAGGTTTATGATCTACTAAAATCTTGTCATGATGGCCCTTGTGGAGGGTATTTTGCTAATAAAAGAACGGCACATAAAATTCTCAGGATGGGGTATTATTGGCCCTCACTCTTTAAAGATGCAAAGAAATATGTTCGGGCCTGTGATAGTTGTCAAAGAATGGGCCAACCTAATCATAGAGATGAAATGCCATTAAACCCCCAGATAGCACTCGAACCATTCGAAAGATGGGCCTTAGACTTTGTAGGACCCATTAACCCCCCATCCAATCAAAAAGTTTATATAGTAGTCTGCACAAATTATATGACCAAATGGGTGGAAGCTAAAGCACTCCATAGAGCGACTGAAGAAGCAGTTCTAGATTTCCTATTTGAAGACATCTTCATCATATTTGGAGTGCYAAGAGAATTAGTTACAGATGGGGGACCTCCTTTCACTTCTCACGGTTTTAAAGCCACCCTTCAAAAATATCATATTCAGCATAGAATGAATATAGCATACCACCCCCAAGCCAATGGATAGGTGGAAAGCACAAATAAAGTAATAGAAGCCATTCTCAAAAAAACAGTGAAGGAAAACAGAAAGGATTGGTCTCACAAGCTCCCTGAAGCATTATGGGCCTACACAACTACCTGGACAAATACTACAGGATTCTCTCCCTATGAATTAGTTTATGGAAAAAGTGTCATCTTTCCTGTGGAATTTGAAATCAAAACCTTAAGGACTTCTTTAGCTGTCAACCTTGATTTGACCGATGCACAGACAGCCAGGTTGCAGCAGCTTAATGAACTGGATGAAAAAAGACTAGATTCCATTCATCAAACAACTATGATTCAACAGCAAAGATCAAAATGGCATGACAAAACTATCAAGCATAAGCAATTCCAAAAAGGTAATTGGGCCCTATTGTATGATTCTCGGTTTAAAGAATTTCAAGGGAAACTACGTACAAGATGGCTTGGACCTTACGAAGTGGACACTGTTTTCCCCAATGGAACAGCAAAGCTCCTCACAATCGATGACTCTAAAACACCGTTACTTGTAAATGGTCATCGGCTCCATCTGTACCAGGGCCCTATTTCCAAAGAAGATTTTAAGGCCACATGTGTGGCAGACTCTCATTACCTCTTTTTAGAGGGGCCTCCTACCCCTCATTGCAATTAATTCTTTTTTAAATTAATTTCTTTAGTATTAGATTAGATTTAGTCTACTAATAATCCCTGTCAAGAAATGGCATGTTACAATTGATTTTTGCAGATTCTCGATCAAAGAAGAGGCCTACCAAGAAAGGACGATCTTACTTCAAGAAGAGCCAAGCTTCATCTTGTGAAAAACTACTTCCTCTTTTTCCCCATTGTCGAAACACCACTGTTCAGCAATTTTTCACATTTTTCCCCATTGCCAAAACACCATTGTTCTGCAATTTTTCACATTTTTCCCCATTGCTAAAACACCATTGTTCAACTATTTTTCACATTTTTCCCCATTGCCGAAACACCACTGTTCAGCAACTTTTTGCATTTTTCCCCATTGCCGAAACACCATTGTTCAGCAATTTTTTGCCCTTCTCTCTATCGCTAAAACACCACTACTCAGCAATATGTCGCCACTGCTGAAACACCATTCCCTCAGCAGTATTCAGCAACATCACCATCAGCAAACATTTCTCTATTCTTTCCCTGTTGTTGAAATACCAACTTTTCAGCATTCTCTGTCAATGAGATTTTGCGCTCTCATACTACATTTTGTCCTTCCAGTAAACAAATCCTTGATACAATTCCCCTAACAAATCAAAATTCTTCGCCATGGCTACTGCAGAACTATTATGGACAAGCACTATATTTTGTTTGAAGTACAAATCAAAAGGTAAAGATGAGGTATGTAAATACAATTGAACTATGGTTAAAGAGAAGATCCCAACTCATTATTACCACTCATGTAAAATCATTATTTCATTCGTACTTAAAGGGGGGGGAATATCAAAATCTTATACCATCATTTCACACGAACCAACCACCGTCATTTTCTTTTTACCATCCTTTCGTTTGTTTTACCACCATTTGCATTCCTTTACCCGAAAAACTTACTCTGCACAGAAGAGGTTACTTGACTCTCTGACGGTGCATTTTACTAAGTTGTTAGCTATGGGAGGTCATGTTATACAGTACGAACCCACCACGATAGCCCTATTAGAACTATATCCAGAAGTCTATCAAATTTTTTTGCAAGCAGGATGGCTGGGTTATTTTCAGAAGATACAGGGATTTGATCAACAACATGTTCTTCAATTTTCTCGAAATCTCCAGGAAGATCATTCCATTGTTCAAGGGGTTTGGATTCCAGTTACAGAGGAGGATATAGCACAGGTCTCGGGTCTCCCTGTCATTGGCATTCGTTGGTTCAGCCGCAAACATATCCTCCTTAATACCCAACAGGATTTCCTCTTGCCAGGGGAACAAATTGAGCCTAAAGGTCGGGGTGTCCGACTTAGCTCGTTGCCGCCTCCATGGCCGAAATTTGCAGAATTTGTCAAGCACTACCTTACCTGTGAAGGTCGATACCAGGTAGTCTACCAGTACAATTTTGTCCTGTTGTCTCATTTACGACATGCTAGATTGGTGAACATTCCTTATTATCTGCTCGGATGTCTTAAAAATATGTCGCATTATTGTAGAAAGGATAAAAATCCTACCCTTTCCCTCACCCATCACCGTCTCGCTCAACTACTTATTCAAAAGGGTTTTTCCCAACAAAACCCTCTCCTAAACAACCCACCCATAGATCCCCAAGAAGTTGTTGAATATCCTGAAAATCTTCAGGAACAGCAACCACAAAACCCTCCAAACCCTCCGGAAACACCTAACAGTCCGCCTACAGACCCAATTAATCCAATTAACCTTCCTACCATACCAAGCCCACCCCACATCTTACCAGAATTATACACTCCTACCGCTCATATTCTTAGCGATGAGTCTGAACCAGACAACTCTCCTTGTCCCATCACTGAGGAAAAACCCCCACTCAAACGAAAGCAAATTCCTTTCTTTCCACCCTTTTTAAAAAGAAAACGAACAAGGGCCTCAACAAGAACAACCACTACTACCACTGCCCTAAATCCCCAACCCATCCGGTTAAAACCCCGTACACCTCCAACCTCCCAAATTCCAGAATTTTTACCTATTCCACCCACGAGCACTGAAACACAAGAACCAGAGGCCCAGTGTGTTGCGACATCATCTTTTTCAAATCAAGTAGTTGAAACACAAGAACCAACTACTCATCAAGTAGTTGAAACACAAGAACCAGCTACTCATCACATAGCTGAAACACAAGAACCAGCTACTCATTCAGTAGCTGAAACACAAGAACCAGCTACTCATCACGTAGCTGAAACACAAGAACCAGCTATAGCTGTCACACAAGAACCAGCTACAACTGAAACACAAGAACCAGCTATAGTTGTCACACAAGAACCAGCTACAACTGAAACACAAGAACCAGCTGCTGATATTGTTACTGAGATACAGGAATCAGATGCCTAGGGTGCTGCAACATTACTTTCTCTACATCAAGAAGCTGAAATACAAGAATCAGTTGTCGATCTTGTAGTTGCTCCAAAAGAACCAGCTAGTGCGGCTGTGACTGTTACACAAGAACCAGTCACCCCTCTTCCAGAACAAACAATGGCCTCTGTCTTACAAGAAAATGAGTTCCTAAGGTCTAAACTGGAAGCCTACAAGCAAGAGCTAGTCATGGTAAAGGAAGCCTACGAGAAGGAACTTAAATTGTACACCCTAGCTCGCATAGCCACCATGACAGAGGAAAATACAACAGAGAATCTGTGTAGAGAGTATATGTGCAGTCAATGTGGGGACATCTATTATCAAGCATGCTACAAAGTAATTCAAATTCCAATGCCAGGAGTTTCCCCTGCACCTATGAATTTTGCAGTCAAAGAAGAAAACCTTGTTGTTACACAAGAACCAGCAGGACCTTCCAAAATTAAAACTGAACCCTAGCCTACAACAATTGTCAAATCTGAAGCCCTTGTTTTTGTTAATAAAGTTGTACAAACATTGCCTATTGATGAATATGCCCCTCCTATCTAGATCAATACCCACACCTTTGTGGAACAAGCCACTCAGACCCTACCTCAGCCTACTGCTTGCAATGTTGAAACACAAACTCAACCATGGGATGAGAAAGCAATAATGGATAAATGGAAAAAAGAGTTTGTTGTTACACAGGACAAAATCCTGCAGGAGCACAAACTACTCTGGCTAAACCATATCTATTCAAACTGGGAAGCTTTGGAGCAAACACACCAGTAATCTTGTGCCCATAAGAAACAGAATAAAGAGCTAAAAGGAAAATTGCTCCTGATGTTTGACTTGGCACAAAAGTTGTTGGTTGCAAGGAAACCATCCTGTAATTACTCTCTGTTCCTGATGGAACGACTTACATTTTTTCAGATTTACTCAATCAAAGAAGGCATACCCCATGCAGTGTTAAATCCAGCAGATTTTGTTAGAACCTTCGTAGAAGCCTCTGCCATGGATCAGCACCTCCTCTGTGAGGTATATCTTCATAATGAAGCCATCCCTGAGAACCAACAGCTTAACCTTAACCCTCTTATCGGTGATATCCAGATTCGGGCACTCACCTCCTTCCTTAACAATCAGATTATATGGCAGAATGACTTCCTAGCTGCCAAGCATAACGAGGATAACCGCCTTCTCTGGATACGGCCAGAACCACAAAATGCTGCCACCTTTGTTACAAAGTATTATCAGTTTTTGAAGAAACCAGGGATGACTCAACACATTCGGCAACTACAGACAACAGTGCTTCAGGATTGTCAACAATTCATTAAATCCACAGAGATTGCTTCCCTACAAGCAAATAACATGTTTTGGAAACAATCTACTGGGAAAAGATAGGAACACAATCCCTTTAGCCCCACTAATCTTGAGACAACAATATCCAGGGTACCTAGCTACATTAAGTGTGTTCAGCAATGTGTTGAAAGCTGGATAGGTTATCAGTTTCATTTTCCTATCATGTGGATGCCAGCAGAGAAATATCAAGTCCGTTATAAGTTTCCTAAGAAGGCTGAAACAGCAGATTGGCAAAGGCTACAACGCGTTCAAGGATTCAAATCTCCAACAGACAGCACTTTCCACAGCGACTGCTTAAGTAACTTGCATGCTCAGAGTCGGTATTCAGATTCTGATTCTGATTGAAGTTGTCGAGGACATGCAACCTTTTAAGTTGGGGGGGATGTTAGGACCCTATAATGTACCTTTTTGTTCACACTTTTTGCTACCATTACATCATTTTTTCACTCACATTTAAACTCACATTATCACCTTACCCTATCTTTCCAAAGGTATATAACGTCTCTTCTCTTTACTATATGTTTAATTTGTTTTGCATATAATTTTACATTACTCTCATACTTAACCGTTGATCAGAAATATATAAGTGTTGAAACAGTTCGAACTGCAGATTATCATTGTTGTTTGAAGGCCCGTTGCTGAAACAGTCAAAAGCACGCAAACCCCATGGCTGAAACAGTCTGTGATCTATGATGCTGAAACAGCAACTCACACAAGAAGAAGTTGTTACACTCTTCGTGGTCTATGATGTTGAAACAACAACTCACACAAGAAGAATTTGTTACACTCTTCGTGGTCTACGATGTTGAAACAGCAATGAAGTTGTTACAGTGACCACAACAGTCGCACCTTGAGCCATAATTAACCATCGTTGTTGCATGAGACCACGTTGCTGAAACAGTCAGAACGCAAATCCCGTTGTTGAAACAGCCCACGATTTGCGATGTTGAAACATCATACAATAGCAGTAACAAGAAGATAAATAAGGAAGTTGTTACTCCAGCCGCAACAGCAACACCTCACTCAGCACCTTTTCAACTATTGTAATAGCATTTTGTTACGGGAGACCAGGATATCCTATTCCAGTATAGAGATTTGATCTGACTAAGAATAGGATTCAGATGTGCACATGTAATTTGATGATCAAATTGTATCAAGGGGATTCTCCTCTTTAAATAATAGGAAATCATCATTAGAGAGGACCTTCTTTTTGGCTAAGAAAGGATTTACAGAGAAGGACGTGTTTACTTCATACATTGTAACATGATACAGTTGACAGATGAATAAAATATTGTTTTGAGCATTTCTTTCTAGTTCCTTTCATTTCAGGGGAATCTTGTGAGAAGGGAGGGCCCACCTTCTTCACAAGATTCACCCATTATCTTTGTAGTGTGTTAGTGTTATTTATGTTCATGCCTTGATTAAATTATGTTTTGCTGAAACACTACTTTACTGAACTATGTTTTGTTGAAACTCTGCTTTACTGGTTGTTACATTGTTTTCATATAATTCATGCTTGGGTAACTGTTAATCATTCTAGTTAGCAATCCTGTTTGGTGAATTTATGAAAGTGTGATAATTAGGGACAGGTGCTGAAGATTCCTGCTTGGGGAATAGGGTCATGTTCTCTGTTAAGAGATAGTTAGCCTTTACTGTGTGTCAATCATTTTGATTAGTAATGAGTTCATGAAAGTGTGATGATCGGAAACAGGTGCTGAAGATTCCTGCTTGGGGGATAGGGTCATGTTCTCTATTATAGAATAGTTGGTCTTTCCTTTTGCAGTATCTTGAAGGATTTCTTTCCTAGGTTGTTATTTCTTAATGTAATCCAGGATTCTTTGGACAATTGTTTCTTTAAACTTTGAACTCTGCAATAGGTAGGTTGCTTTCCTGTAATTCAAAGTAGAACTTCAGTTTGTTCAAGGCAAGGTGTGATTAATGTATTTTTACTACAACTCTAGATTNCTTTTGAGATTGAGCATATACAGTGTGTGATTACCTTTGAAATAAACAGACTTCCCTGGGTTGACAATTTATGTAGCACTTGATTGTTTAGTTAAATAAGAAATTATAGTGACCAACAATATTTGCCAAAGGGTGGGAAAGCCATCTAGAAGGGATGAGATGCCTTTACACCCATAGGTTATGTTGCAGACATTTGATAAATGGGCAATAGACTTTGTTTGACCAATCAACCCACCAGCGAGAAGATCAGGAGCTAAGTATATAATCATTGTGACAAATTATTTGACTAGAAGGCAAGAAGCAACACCAATCATAGACTACATCACGGAGACTGCTGTGTGGTTTCTATTTGAGAATGTAGTTACACGATTTGGATGCCCGCACATTTTACTTAGTGATCAAGGGACACAGTTCTTGAATAAGATGCTTGCGGCATTAACTAAGGAGTTTCAAATTCACCATCATAGGACCACATTGTATCACCCTCAAGCTAATGGCACAGTAGAAGCCTTCAATAAAATTTTAGAGACTGTGTTGACAAATATCTACAATGTAGGGAGAGATGATTGGGACTTAAGGGTTCTTGTAATATTATGAGCATACAGGACTACGAGAAAAAAGTTGACAGGAAAGGCACCTTTCAAGTTGGTATTTGGGCAAGAAGCAGTAATGCCAATGGAATTCATTGTACTGAGTTTGTGCATCACAACAATTGTTGGTATGTCTGACATTAGCTTAGAAGAGGAGAGATTTTCATAGTTGTTATAGCTCGAGGAAGTTCAATTTGTCGCAGGGTTCCATCAGCAAGTTCAGAAGGCAATAGAAAAATCATGGCCTAATAAACATATTAAACAGAAAAAGTTTCAAGTGGGGGACTTAGTATTACTATACGATAGTAATTTTATGCAGCATCCATGAAAGTTTTTAATGCATTGGTTAGGACCATATGTGATTAAGCATGTGACGGAGGTAGGTGTTACGTAGTTGGAAACGCTAAATGGATAAGTCCTGGGAGGAATGGTGAATGGAAGTCAGTTGAAACTCTATAGAGACGATCAACCATCTACGCATTAATATGAGTGGCACAAGAACACATGTACCATAGAAGTTGTATTATAGTAGGGAAGTAAAGAAAAGAAAAAAAAACAAACAAACAAAAAGTGGAAAAAGAAAAAAGAAAACCAAAGGTAAGACAGGAAGAAGTAAGGGAGATACAACAACAAGACCCGTGCAGAAAAAGTGAGTGTTGCGCAGATAAAAGAAACAATGCAAAGAAAGTTAGGTACACATAGAAGAAACGCGTGGAATAGGACCATCGTGACCGTTAAAGGCATTAAAAGGCTAAAACAACAGTTAAAGATCGTTAATGACAAGTCATAAAGATGACGCATAAACATACAAGGAAAAAGTTGTCGGGGATCGTGATAGACTGGCAATACGAGGCACAAATCCAACGAAAGATATGGTAATAAAGAAATGTTCATCACACCACTGGTGGATTAGATAGTAAATTCAGGCGTGAAGGGACATGGACAACTAGTGAAGGGGCACAAAAGTCACAGAGGGTTGACAAGCATTGGTCATTGTCACTTAGAGTTGCATGCAAGTAAGAGAGAGTCAAGAACCATATTGCAGAGCCAAGAAAAACCCCAGAGATGAAGAAGTTGTCATTGGTAACCATTTTACAGAAATGGTACCACCAAAAGCAACAACACTCGTACCAAAGAAAGCTCGAACAAGAGAGCAAATAGTAGAAGTAGAGGTTGAGGAGACTCCGGGAGAATCATCGTTGGAGATGAGGTTTCCCTGAGACTACATTCCACCAAGAAAGGATGATGCCATGCCAGTGACATTGCAGAAGACTTCCAACTATGAATTGGCACCTGACATCCCAGATGGGGTCATCATGGATGAAGACATGCTAGGGAGGGTGTTGTAACTCAAATATGTGAAACACGATATCACATACATGGAGAAGTTCCATGAACTTGCATTGCACCAATACTTGAAATTGAGCATAGATCTAGCAATGAACCAGAGAATACATGTGCTAAAGGTATGGACCATAGGATTGGAGTGAGTAGGCATACTAAACTTATTCGACATCCCACACTTCGGCATAAGCAATGAGGTGAATGCATGTGTTAAGTTTCTCTTAACCTGTGTGCATGGTGGGTATTTGTGGCTGGAAAGGAAAATATCTATAGATACAGACCTGATTGCAATAATCACAGCCTTACCAACACAGGGGGAAGATCCAACCTTGCGGTTTACAGACAAGAAAAATGACAAGGCTCTATTAGAGTCAATGTGATAGAAATTTCACACAGTCAGAGGGGTGCGCGGGTTGGATGTGTCGAGTATATGCAACCCAGTAGTAAGGATTGTGACGTAGGCATTGACGTGAAAGTTACTGAGGAAATGAAAAAAATACTAAGTTCCAGCGGGAGTGATAGTTACAGCTAAGAAGTGTGTCGAAGGGTCTCGATGAGCTAGGTTCCTTTATTATTGAACCAATTCCTCATTCACTGTGCAGAAGAATAGGATAGAGGCATGGACTTCCATTATCCATGGCTACTAATTTTGATTGTGTTCACAGTGTGGGAAGATTCGTAGGATGACAGCTCTTGGATCTAAGAGGTAAGCCATGCAGGGCAGCTAAGTATCAGAAATTTTGGTACATGACTAAAAAAAGAAGATTAATCGACACTAATGTGGAGTTATTTATGTATGATGAAAGGATTCAGAAGTGCATCAAGGATACACCATGAATTTCACCAAAACTAGTAGAGGTGTACATCTTGATTGCGTGGTTTCAGGCAAACCGGAACCATGTCTATATACAAGAAAATAAGGACCCGATAGAGGAATGTGTCCAGACAAAGTACAAGACCACAAAAGAAGACATCCACCTAATCATGCAGTGTTGGGATCCAAATTGGAAGGTTCTTGCGAATGGAACAGAGACGGAGCACCCTAACAACGATGCAAAAGAATAGGGTAATGAACAGGGAAAATATACAGAAGACGAGCAACAAACAGTCCCAAAAGTAAGGGGAAAAAGGAAAGACAAGGGTAAGGGGCCAACAACAGTTGCATGGAAGAAGATGAAAGCCCACAAAGTACTAGCTATCTATATTCTGACAGATGATGACATGGATAGAATCGGTTATCAAGTGAAGGATGTTGCAAATGAAGCAGTTGAGCACACATCACGAAAATAAGAAGAACTACACTAGCAGGTGCAGGAACAATTAACAACATTGTAGCAGCTCTTGAAAGCAATAAAGATAGCACTAGACCAAAGATTCGATGAAGGACCATCAACAAGCCTGACTGGGGAAGTACGGGCCACCACTTCTTACTTTTCAAAGATGGCAATAGGGCACAGAGTGTTGAAGATATCACCGGATGTAATTGAGTTCCCCATGCCCGAGATGTCGAAGCAAGTACAATGATTAATTCATCTGGACTTAGTCATTTCACATATGCCCACAACAATACTACAAGGCTTTCACATCAGTATTGCATAAGAAATAGGGTTTGACGCAGAGTCAACATCAGGTGAATTAGTGAAGGTAATGGTGGAGAAGATAGAGTTGCAGCAAGATTATACAACTGCTTTACAGGAGAAGATTGTGGCTAAGGAAAAGGTTGAAAGGATATTGAAGGAGAAGAGCGAGGTTGAGGAAAATGCTGAGAGAATATTGAAGGAGAAAGACGAGGCTGAGAAACAGGAAGAGAAAAGACAGCATGCCATCCAGAAACTCTACAAGGATATTCCAGAAATATCGATGGTGGTAGAAGCCACACTTGAAGAACAAATCTCAAAAACCAGGGAATTCATTAAAGGCTCTCACACCAGGATCGAAGACTTGGAATCACACACCACACCAGGGACACCACCTAAGGAAAAGGCACAAAGAGAAAGAACAAATATGACCTCAGTAGAAAGTATTAAGAGTCTGGATGAGGAATGTGTGAATTTATATGAGGAAAGCACACAGATTTGGACAAATCTAATGGAGGATCCAGATATGAAGGTTGTGGAAGCTAGCTTAAGGGATTCGCAGGAAAAGGTGTAGAAGGCTTCAAAGAACATAAGTATGTTTCCACCAGCTAGGTGCATGGAGGACATCCTAGAAAACAAGTAGCCATACACTGAAATAGAACAGATAAGGGAACAACATAAGATTCTCTAACAACGATTAGTACCGCTACAGGATGAAGCACTCAGGGTAATAGGGCAATTGCCAGCTGCATAGAGCACGATAAATCAAGTAGCACACGATAATGAGGAGAAACTCATGACCCTGATTGTGCAGGTTGTAGAGGATATTTTCCAATAGGAAGCAGAGGTCAAGAAAGAAGTCGTGATAGCAAAGGAAACCCTCCAAAATTTCATGAAAGCATGGAGGGGCACAATGCAATAGGCTTAAGTGGATCGAGATGAAGCACAGGTGGGTGTTGGGGGCCTATTGGACAAGCAGTTCAAAGAACTAATTTTTTAGAGCGCACACAAAAGTAGGAAGGACAACAGTTAGGCATGCAAAAGCAGATAGATGTGCAAAAGAAGGAAGAAAAATAGTCGGGAATGTAAAAGCAGCATGCAAGCGCAAAGGCAGGAAAAGCATGCCCAAACAATGAGTTGTCATGAGTTGTAACGAGTCATTGTGAGTTGTTATAGGGTTTTGGGATAAGCGAGTAGGATTTTGAGCCCTAAATTCTATGTATAAAATGTAATGGGTTGGGAAGAATAGGTTGTTGAAGTTGAGTTGATGCTAGGCTGAGGCTAAGAGAATAGATTGAGAATGAGAGAGTGTCTATGTTTGAAGGTTTAGGGAGGGTTTTGTAGAGAGAGGCTTGCACTGCAGAGTGGCTAGGCAGGATGGGGAAGGATATCATGGTATATCTATTGTAAGTGTAGTGCGCAAGCCTGAGATGATTGCACGAAGAATAATAAAGAAGTGAGTTGTTGTGGATGTAGCCCAAGAATTGGGCGAATCACGTTAAATTATGTGTCTGAATGTATTTTTATGTGATTTTTCATGGATGTTTTATTTATGCATAACTAGATCTAGATCTATTTATTAGATGATTGATGTGCAATAATGGTGAATGTCACAGTAATAGTTTATGTTGCAATCTCCATCATAATGGTGCTGCATAAATAAAGTTTACTAATCAATCAAGGGAAAAGAGACACATAATATTGCCCATCAAGAAAATAAGAAAAGAAACTGATGAGTTGAGCTGCCTAAAGTAGTAAATTCGTAGGCATCATAGCAAGGCCCTTCCTTCCATTTCATTAGAGGATTTTCTTTAGATGATGAGATGATGAACCAGATACAGTCAGAGCCATTAAAAGCCATTGATGAGCCGATGAACCAAAAAGGCCAAGGCCAATAAAAATAATTGTAATAGAGATAATAGGCCAAGAAAATAAGTCAAGTGAAAGAGAGAAGATACCATCACAAATTATCACTCCAACTCCGTCGCATCTTATATCGATTGATGGAGTATTTCTCATTCATGGGATGCTACCCTAACCTGGTAAGACAACGTAAGTCATTGAAGGGTAAGAATCTTATTGACGAAATGAAATCTATTTGATCATGGTGATCGATCGATGGAGATTTGTCATTCATTTGATGGATTCCTTTTCAACAACTTTGCTACTACTAAGTCCTATTAGGAACCTAGTCGTCCTAGGCTAGGAGGATGAATAGCCTAAGGAAGGAAGGTATTGTTGAGATGGCACCTCCAATAGGTGGCTATTGGGTGAGATGCAGACTGAGACTAGGTTGGTTGTATATGGCCTTACACACGTCTACTCGACCTAGCCTCACGGTGGATCTGCAGGTAGGCCCCGATGGTTGGTGTTTCCCTCCTAAGCTTACTAAGTAAGGTGAGTTGTCCTTCTAGCCCTGACGGCTAGCCTCCATATATTGCTGGAGTTCTACCCATTACATTGAACCATTATAACAGATTTATTATACCCACCCTTAGTCACTTGCCCTACCAATTTCTCCTTTGGTGCTTAAGCTGCCACCATACGTATCCCTTGTGTCCTTTGCCTTAACCTTCGTTGGTTCAACCCCTGCCTCTTAAGCCTATGCCTCTATGGTTGGGTGTACTTTCACACACGGGAGGTCAATAAATCAAGGGGTAGGTAGGCCCAATTGCCTAGGTTTCAGTCTTGATCATCCTATGGGAGCATAGTTGGGAGCACGTCTCTTATGATCCAATCCCCCAAGCCACACCATAGTCGTATGTCATGCATCCAATTTCTCGCAGTATCTCGGGAAATCCAAGCCTCGGGGATCTCCATACCAATCCTAAAGCAGGCCACATCTCAAGCATTACCACGATCGAAGCTCATGCAGCTATAATAATCAAGATGAGAGGGTGAGGTAATAGTTTTATCATTAGTTATTTTTTTGGGCTACGAACATGGACAAGTACTTTCTCCTTTGAATGTCCAGAGAAAGGATGAAATTTCCAAGCTAGTTATCTAGCATCTCGACTATGCATTTTGTAGTAATAATGAATATATAAGTTTGACCTGTAGAAGAATTAACAAATGAGATAAAGGGGTCATAATGCTCAATGCAAAGTTTCACATACTCAAGGATATGGATTTCCCTCTTTCACATATTCAAGGATATGTATTTCCCTCTAGATAAACCCTGAAAGTATGAATCACACTTCATAATCTCACAACTAAAAAGCAACATCCACCTTTCGCCAAATGATAATGTGAGCAGACCTGCAGAAGAGAAACTTGCCAACAACCACTCATGGGCACAAGTTAAAGCTATCATGGAGGCCCAAGATGACCCTGCTAAGGTGATGGAGCAATCATTCCCTTCTCCACTGATAGAACAACCTAAATCTCCATCATACTCCACCTTTGGCAGACCTTAAAATGCAATTGTGGCAGCAGAGGACATGAAGTTTGAAAGCCTTGTCCAAGGAAAGAAGGAAGGAAGTATTGGAGGAGAATTGAAGTAAACAGAGGACAAGATAGATAAGTAGGAATGAATATGATAATGGCCTCACATCCCATTATCCTTGTAGAAACTTGGATCCTGCAACGCCAATATATTCCTCGGGTGAGACTTCACTTGCATGCAGGTGATGTCGAAATTGTTGGTGTCTACAAGGTTTGTTGGTAGAATAAATTGAACCTAGGGTCTTACAACCGTGTGTGCCAACAATATGGATGATTATATTTATTATTCTATGGTTTTGTTATTTGTATGTTTAGATGTAATTACATTTACTTTGCCTGGATGATTATAAACATATGAGTGATGTTTGTCTCTGTGTGGAGAATGGTTTGATTACATCTTTATCTCCAGGTGGGCAAATATCTAGGGAAGATTGTGCTTGGAATCATGTTTCTCTGTAGATGGGCACGAATGAATGATTTAATTTGTTGTGTAATATGAATTAGGTTTCATTAATGTAGAACATTGTCATGGATATCCCATTGAATGTTACCAGTGAGTATGAACATGGTGTTGGATATAAATCTATGTGTAGAGATTTCATGGGGAGCAGAAGTGCATCTGTGTTCTGTAGTTGTGAAGTATGCATAGGAAGAATGATTCCTAGGGTTATGAGATAATATTTGAATGAAGGTTTGAATAGAACAACTTGCAGGGTGACACAACCAAAAAGAATGTGTGGTGATACTGCAAACAATTGGGCAAACATAATAATAGCTACAAACCACATTATGTGGATTGGAAGAACATGGTGGTAGATGGTCAATGAAAAATTGTGTTATGTTGGTGCATCAAAAGAGAAGATGGTGGATAACGCGCAACCCAAGTGGTTGTATCATTTCTCTATGTGGAGAAATCTATGTGGTTACATTGTGTAGAAGCAGTTTTGGAGCAACCGTGTTCCAAATATTGTGTAAGAGAACTAATTTTATGTTGCATATGTAATCTAACGTGCAAGAGGTGGACTCTCGTTGCATCAAGAAGAATCAAGTCTCAACACTTATTAATGCAGTCAAAATTCTCCTTGAACATGACCATGTATTGGATGATCTCATCCCATATGAGTTGTTCGTCACCAATCATAAAATTTCTACTATTTTGGTCCATGAATTGTCTAAAAAAGACTTGGTACTCACTTGCAAATCTTGGTCATCTTTCAAATCCTTCTTATCCTAGTATTTTCTTTCTATAATTCTTGAATTTTAGAGTCCTCCAAGGATTTATTCAACACGTCAATAAATCCCTCTATCTTGAACACTTTACCTAGAGCATAATCCATCTTATTGGTAAGCCTTTTAATTTCTTCCACTAACTCATTGTGCTTATCATCTAATGATATGCCTATAAAGAATAGCTTCTCTAATATAGGGTCTAAACTAGTAGAGTCCCTCTATGCTTCAAACTTAGCCTTCAACTCTAGACTCCCCAGGTCTTTCTTTCATGTTTCCAATTTATATTTTTCATACTCCTTGTAGTATCTAGTAGCTTGAGACCTAGATTGCCTCAATTCCACTATTTTTTCTTTATTTTTTGCAACTAAAGCATATTTCTCTTCATAGGAAGCTATTAGCTCTACAATTTGCATAAGAACGATATTTGGAATTCCCATGTTAACATTTAACCCCTTGATCTCAACATTTTCCACTTTAAGTATTTCTTATAGATACTTAAAATTTTAAGGCTTGGTAGCTAAAATTACAATGTTATTTTGCAATTTATGAATATTATGAATTATAGATTTATTCACTACCTTTTCAATTTTCAAATCCTTTGCTTGTTTAACAACTAATCCTTGGATATTTTTAATCTCAACAATTGCTTGAATGTAGTCCCTAGAAACCACATCTCCAATTTTCTTGTGAAAATCAACCATGCCTAGTGGATGAACCTGCCTAAAGTAAACATTGATTATTGTGGCTTAATTATCAAGCTGCATATATTTTTCATCCTTGTCAGATTTGGGATACAAGGGAGTGATATTAAATTGTTTTATTTTTATTTTTTATAACTATAATAAATCTAGGGATAGTTGGTCCTTCTAGGTGAGCCAAAGGATCATTCTATAGCACATGATATTTGGACTCATGTACTCACATATGCATACACACTGGGAGTTGTATTTTGTGAATACAATCTTATGATGCATCCATATGTGACCCACTTGACAATGATATGATAACTCTCAAAAAAATGCTCTAATCTAATGGAATACCTTCATGGAGTCCCCCTTCATAGTATATTAGACATGGAACCTCTCTAGAATGTTTAATTCTTAGGTGGGATCCTTAGGTGCCTTCACCTCCCTTGTTCTATAGCCTCAAGTCTCTAGTTTGTCTCATTTTAACCCTCCAAGCATCCAATTAAGGTGTTTCCTAGCTTCATCGGTTTATATAGGGGTACAAACCCTTATTTAGGTCCATGCTCACTTAGGATACCTCATTTTGGCTCCATGGTAGCTTATTTCCATTTGGAATTGTTATTTGTCAATTTGGTTTAAGTCAAACCTCCTAAACTCTACTCGATCTCTTGGTGAAGTCTATCGTGGGTTTCTTGGTGGTATCATGTTTTTGAATCCACGACACATGAGAGAGAGAGATTTTTTAATACGCGACACGAGAGAGAGAGAGAGAGAGAGAGAGAGAGAGAGAGATTTGAATACACAACATGAGAGAGAGAGAGAGAGAGAGAGAGATTTTTGAATACACGACATGAGAGAGAGAGAGAGAGAGAGTCGTGGATTTCTTGGTGGTATCATGTTTTTTAATCCACGACACATGAGAGAGAGAGAGAGAGTCGTGGGTTTCTTGGTGGTATCATGTTTTGAATCCACGACACATGAGAGAGAGAGATTTTTTAATCCACGACACGAAAGAGAGATTTTTGAATCCACAAGAGAGAGAGAGAGAGAGAGAGAGTCGTGGCTTTCTTGGTGGTATCATGTTTTTGAATCCACGAAGAGAGAGAGAGAGAGAGAGAGAGAGAGAGAGGTCTATTTTGGCTCCATGGTAGCTTATTTCCATTTGGAATTTTTATTTGTCAATTTGGTTTGGTTTAAGTCAAACCTCCTAAAATCTACTCAAACTCTTGGTGAGAATTCTATTGTGGGTTTCTTGGTGGTATCATGTTTTTTAATCCACGACACATATGAGAGAGAGAGAGGTGTATTTTGGCTCCATGGTAGCTTATTTCCATTTGGAATTGTTATTTGTCAATTTGGTTTGGTTTATGTCAAACCTCCTAAACTCTACTCGATCTCTTGGTGAGAATTCTATCGTGGGTTGAGA